>JAUTDX010000681.1:0-82500 GCA_030844895.1 Ambrosia x helenae | reverse complement strand
GGTCACCGGTTGCTAACCAGGTCACCGGTTTTTGCTACCTTAAACGAAGTTGCTAACTAGGTCACCGATTTTCACCGGCTTCGGCAAGCCGACGGAGGTCAATCGAGATTCACCGCGCCCCCATGATACCATTCGGAACTCCTCCACCGCCTTCGCATGTTCGCTGCTCGAAGACTGACAAACTATCGTCATTAACTGCACACACCACAACACTTTCATCGGATCCCCATCGTGCACCGTCGTATTCCTATCTCTCCTTGGCTCCTTCTCTCTACAGATACCTTCCACTTCTCTCTCCTCTGCCGATCCATCTCTGTTTCTCTCTACTCCGGTTTCTCTCCCTTCAGCTCTCTCTCTTCCTTTTTTTAATCAGTAAGACGTGTGTATGCGTTTGTTTCTATGTCTATGTGTGTGGGTGTGTTTATGTAAACCAGAATATGAGGGAGGTGGGGGTGGTTTTGACTTTTGAGTCTTCATAATGGTAGGTGGGTTGTTTGTTTTAGAAACCATATATTACTTTGATGGTATAAGAAAGTGTGTTGTAATAAGATGGGGAGGACATGTGTCCTCCCTAATCATGGGTGGGTTTGTTATCAGGTACTGGTTTGGTTATGTAACGTACACTTTTATGCATTGTCAACAATCGTTTCTCTCTTAACGTTTTTTTTTACATTATTGCGTGAAAATAGTTCTAGGTCGGTCGGTCGAGGGCCTACCTTTTAGCCATGTTGTCGTGGGTTCGAGTTCCATGGATGGCCATATTTATTCTTATCGGGTTAAATACGTGTCCGCGGGGCAACGCCCGCGGGTCAGATACTAGTTGATATTATAAGCCAAACATCTAACCGGCCCATTAATATAATTAGGGAAGGGGGCTGTTGGACCCGATAGACAAATGGGCCTAGTATTGGGCCCGAATATAAGAAGGAAAGTGGGCCGATACATGTAAACCTCGTTAGACGAAATAGGTTAGGCCCGGTTATAAGTTGGGCCAAGATAAAAAGATTTAATAGGTAATGGACCCATTATTAATCTAAGTCCAAACTATTTTTATAATTAAGGGGCTTATAAAACTTCACCTAAACAATTAAGATTCTTGAGCCCAATACCCTTTATATAAATCGGCCCATGCATGTTAATAGGTGGCCGCCAATTTTGAGGAGAAATTACACCTCAACACTCAAAGGTAACATAATTCTTCCACCTAATCCCCTAAACTATTGGTCATCATATCATACATGAATTTAAAAGATCTATATCTAAAACCATTTGCACCATAATTACCACCTCTAAAACCATGAAACCTTCACCTTCCAACATGCAAACCACCTTCCTTTTCCCTTGTTCCTCCATCGCTACTTCACCCAATTATTAACCCACCTCTTTTCCTAAACCTTAAACTATCTTAAACTATACTATAAGTTCTAACCCCTTCCCTTTAGAAACAAGCTCCGGCTACGGTTTATAACCGGCCGGTTATAGTGAAGCATCCGGGTAAGATTTTTAACTCTCAAACTTGTAGGAAAAACTAGTGCCAAGCTGTAATGGTCAGCTATATATACGTATATATATATGTGTATTTATAACCGTGATTATGTGTAAACAGGTGGTCCGAGTAATTCCCGAGCAACTCACCAATCTTAGATTACACGCGGAAGAACAACAAGTGAGTGCATGTACCCCATAATCGTTTTAATGTTTCGGGGTAAATGTATGTTTGTGTCGTTTTGTGAAAATGTTACCGGATCATGATCTAATAGAAGTAATAGAACCCGGTTAAATAGAAACTACGTAGGATGGATCCATTCGGTATCATAGAGTATAGACCCGGGCCGATTAGAGGCTACGGGACCATATATAATCGACCTATACTCGGAAAATAGAATAACCGGATATTTGCATGCATGTATAAATTATGGGTCAAAATGGTTGTTTAATGTTTTGGCATCACTCACTAGTTTCGACTAACGTATTTTAAATGTACATTTCAGGAAATTATCGTACCCATGGAACCCGAGCTTAGTTGTGATGTTAGTGAACTCACCGAGTGAAGTTTAGTGTTTATAAATAAAGTTGGAATCATGTTGTGAAGTTTAATGATTTTCGGAAATAATATGTAATCGGCTTGGCCGAACAAGGTTTTAAAACGTTGGATGTTGATGTATAATACAAGTATGTTTTAAGTTTAAAAAGTGTTATGGAAATGGTTGTTGAAAATCGGCTTTTGTGATTAAAAGAAGATAATTAGATTTTAAAATAGTTAAGAGATTAACTACCAATCAGTAATGACTCGGTTAAAAATCGGGTCGTTACAGGTTGGTATCAGAGCTCGGGTTCGGAAGGTAGTGGAATTTGTATAAAAACTAACTTGAAATTTGATTGATATGATTACGTGTAATCAGTGTTGCAAAACTCGGTTTGGCCTTGTACTCGGCGACCTACCCTGGAGCGAGTACTCGGACTAATCGGGGGAGTACTCGGGGGTCAAATCGGCCTATGCAGGGAGTACTCGGAGTAGTCAGCCAACTCGGCTATACTCGGTGACCTACCCTGGAGCGAGTACTCGGGGAGTAATCGGTCAGTTCGGCCTTGTTTTGCAACAGAGCGTGTAATAGAATGTCGAGCACCGGAGGACAAGCCGAAGTTTCAATGGAAATAGAAGACGGAGAGATACCGAACCAAGAAGAAGTCATGGATAACGAGTCACAAGAATTTCCGAGCACTCAAGACTTGTTAGCCGAGATGCCGGGTTTGGTATGGTCTGAAAATGGGTGGGATTTGAATTTGGAAAACATAGGGGTGATCGGCCCTTTATCCGAACCCGTATACACACCCTCCGAACCTATTCATCCATACCCACACGTTGATACAATCCACCACTACTATTATTCGAACCCATCCCCAAGTGAATATTATGGAACCTCTAGCAACATTTCGATAGAAGAATCTAGCTATAACCCGTACACCATGGCCTACCCGACTCCTTCAACCATGCCAACCATGACCCCGGTAATTGATCCTTATCATGAAGCTACTATGATTACCCGGGCAAACGAAACCTTACAACATTCGGAGCATGTGAGCCGTAAGGAATACTTGGAATTGGTCGAAAGTTATTACCGTATGAAATCCGAACGTGACCAAGCTCGCAATATGGTGGAGGAATTAAGGAAGTTGGTGAGGAGATTCGGGTACCAAGCTAGACAAGTCCTCGAGGATTCCAAGTATCCTCTAATGTTGTGAGGTAGTGGCGCATGGAGGTGAAGTGGTAGGATGGTTGGAGTGTTTGAAGAAAGGTGGTAATAACTAGAAGATGGTGAAGTAATATTATGTGTATGTAAAATAATTATGTGGTAGTATGTATAATATTAATCTATGTGGTGGTATGTGTAGTAGTAGTTGATGTGGTAGTAGGTTAAATGATGTATGGTAGTAATCCTTGTATTAGACATCTAGAAATTTTCTAATGATATATATATATATCTAGATGTTTTATTAAAGCAATTAGACTAAATTAAAAGACAAAAGTTATAAAATAAATTACTACTAACCAAAGTGAATAATTTTTAAATATAGAAAATGCCAAGACGATCTGAAAGGAATACGGGAAAGGAGCCAGAAATGGTACCTACCAAGAAAAATAAAGCCTCTTCATCCAAACCAACCGAAACCGTTGAAGAACCGGTAGAAGAAGAAATTCCCATACCAAATGAAATAAACGAATTAGAGGAAAAAATGAGGAAACTAGTCTTAGAAAGTCTCCAGGATTCGATTCCAACCATTATGACAATGCTAGAGAAACCATCAGGTTCCAAAACGGTAGATAAAAATCATGAGGAGGTCATAGTTAATTTAGATGATAACACTATGAGACCCCGATACTGTGATTACAAAACCTTTATGGCCTGTAGGCCGGAATCCTTCGATGGTAGTACAGGTGCTGCTGGGGCAACCCGCTGGTTGGAAGAGATGGAATCTATACTGGAAATTAGTAACTGTGCTCCCAGAGACCAGGTAAAATTTGTAACCCACTCGTTAAAAGCGGAAGCTTTAAATTGGTGGAACATGATAAGGCAAATAAGAGGTAGGGATGTGGTCACCACCATGACATGGTTAGAATTTCGAACACTTATTACCGAGAAATACTGCCCCATGAATGAGATTGAGAAGATAGAAATGGAATTCCTAGGAATGGAGATGAAAGACCTAGATTGTGTAGGCTATATAAACCGTTTCAATCAACTTGCCCGTTTAGTACCCCATCAAGTAACCCCTGAACCTAAAAGAATTAGGAGATTCATCTGGGGATTAAACCCCAAATTCAGGGAATAGTTAGAGGGGCAAAACCAGCAAAATTCGATATTGCCTGTGAACTAGCCTTAAGTTTAACCGACGACATTATAAGGCATAAAGAACGGGAGAAAGTACCAGTAGGTAGCAAAAGAGGGTGGAATGAAACCTTTAGAACCACAAATTTCAATACTTATGGTAGAAGTCAAGAAAACCCAGGAATTCATGGGAACCCCGAAAAGCGACCTTACCGAGGAAATAGCCCGTTCTGTTCAAAATGTAAATACTACCACACAGGTGAATGTCGAAGAAGGTGTGATCGATGCGGCCGATTTCATCTCGGCAATTGCAAAGGACCCCATTGCCAGAACTGCAAGAAAGCAGGACATGTTGCAAAAGACTGCAGGTTTGACCCAGACCGTCCAAGAACTTGTTATGAATGTAAAGAACCGGGTCATTACAAAGCCGACTGTCCTAAACTAAAAACCCCGTCCAAGGTCGAACAAGGAAGAGGAAGGGCATTCGTGATCAATGTAGAAGAAGCCCGGGATGAACCCGATCTGGTTACGGGTATGTTCTATATTAATCAATTACCCGCATATGTCTTATTTGATACTGGAGCCAACCTTAGTTTCATTTCAAAAACCTTTATAGAAAAGATGGAAATACTCCAGAACCCATGAACAAAACATATGAAATCGAAATAGCTGATGGCAAAATTTTAAAAGCTTCAGAAGTTTTTAAAAATTTGACGTTAACTATAGAAAATCAAGAATTTTTAATAAATCTCATTCCTATGAGCCTAGGAGAATTTGACGTTGTTATTGGAATGGATTGGTTAGCCTCAAACCAAGTTGAAATAGTTTGTAAAGAGAAGATAGTCAAAATACCAGTGTTAAATCAAGAAACCTTGATCGTGTACGGTGAAAAATCAAAAGGAAACCTAAACCTAATCTCCAGCATGAAAATGATGAAATTCTGGAAAAAGGGACATCAACTCTTTTTGATACACGTAAATTTAGAAAATAAAGACAAAGAGAAAGAAATGGATACAATTAAGATAGTATCGGAATTCAAAGACGTTTTTCCTAATGAATTACCTGGACTACCTCCGCCTCGTCAAGTAGAATTTTCGATTGACCTAATTCCTGGAGCCACGCCAATTGCCCGAGCCCCATATAGGTTAGCCACAAATGAAATGAGAGAACTTACAAAAGAATTAGAAGAACTCATAGAACGGGGATTCATTAGGCCTAGTACCTCCTCTTGGGGAGCGCCAGTACTCTTTGTTAAGAAAAAGGATGGAACCATGAGAATGTGCATTGACTATAGAGAGCTTAATAAGCTAACCATCAAGAACAAATATCCGTTACCTAGGATCGACGACCTTTTTGACCAATTACACGGTGCAAAATATTTCTCAAAGATTGATCTTAGATCGGGTTATCATCAGCTAAGAATAAGAAATGAAGATGTTTCTAAACCGCCTTTCGAACCAGATATGGCCGTTATGAATTTTTAGTCATGCCTTTTGGATTAACAAATGCTCCTGCAGTATTTATGGATCTGATGAATAGAATTTGTAGACCTTACTTAGATAAGTTTGTGATCGTCTTTTTAGATGACATTTTAATTTATTCTAAGACCGAAAAAGAACATCAGCAACATCTAAGAGAAATTCTAGAAACTCTTAGGAAAGAAAAATTGTATGCAAAATTTTCCAAGTGTGAATTCTGGGTGAAGGAAATCAAATTTCTAGGACATGTGATTAATAAGGAATACAAGTAGATCCTACCAAGGTAGAAGCCATTCAAAAATGGGGAACACCTAAGAGTCCTACAGAAATTTGACAATTTTTAGGGTTAGCAGGGTATTACAGAAGATTTATTGGAAACTTTGCTAGATTAGCCCTACCCCTTACCACTCTAACTAAGAAAGCCTCTAAGTTTGAATGGAAGGAAAAGCAAGAACAAGCCTTTCAAAGTTTAAAAGATAGATTGTGTGAAGCCCCGGTATTAACTTTACCGCAAGAAGGAAAGACATTCACTGTGTACTGTGGCGCCTCCCAACAGGGATTGGGATGTGTTTTAATGCAAGAAGATCAGGTAATAGCCTATGCCTCAAGACAATTGAAGAAACATGAACAAAATTACGTTACGCATGATCTAGAATTAGGAGCAATCATATTCACTTTAAAAATTTAGAGGCATTGTTTATATGGTACAAAGTGTACAGTCTACACTGATCATAAGGGCCTTCAACACATTTTTGACCAAAAACTCTTAAACATGCGACAAAGAAGATGGATAGAAATCTTAAGCGATTACGAATGTGATATAAGATATCATCCAGGAAAAGCGAATATAGTAGCAGACGCTTTAAGAAGAAAAGAGAAACCCTTAGGAGCTAAAGCTTTTAGAATTACCTTGATAAATGAATTCCTAAGTCAATTAAGAAACTATCAAAAGAAAGCTTTAGAACCTATTTTAAGAGAAAAAGAAGATCTGAATGGAGAAGAAAAAAGATTAATAGAAGGTGCAGACGGAATTTTAAGACATGATACCAGAATATGGATACCTCGACATGGTGATCAAAGAGAAGTTATATTAAAAGAAACCCATCATTCAAAGTATTCCATTCACCCTGGTAGTCAAAAGATGTTTAAAGATCTTAGAAAGAATTTTTGGTGGCCAAGTATGAAAAGAAACGTTGGGGAATTTGTAGCCAAATGTATAACCTGTACCAAAGTAAAGGCGGAGCACCAAAAACCCAGCGGGTTATCAGTCCAACCCGAAATTCCCGTTTGGAAATGGGATCAACTTACCATGGATCTTGTAACCAAGTTACCAAGACCTACAAAAGGTAATGATGCCATTTGGGTGATAGTAGATAGACTAACCAAATCAGCTCACTTTCTACCCATACAAGAAAATTTTGGAGTAGAAAAATTAGCAAAGATATATGTGCGAGAGATAGTAACAAGGCATGGAATTCCCCTCTCTATAATCTCGGATCGTGATGGTCGTTTCACTTCTAGATTTTGGGAAAAATTTCAAGATGCCTTAGGATCTCAAATTAAGCTTAGCACTGCCTACCACCCACAAACAGACGGACAAAGTGAGAGAACTATTCAAACGCTGGAGGATATGCTAAGAGCTTGTGTCCTGGAATTTAAGGGAAGTTGGGATACACATCTACCATTAATAGAATTTTCATACAATAATAGTTATCATACTTCCATCCAAGCTGCGCCATTCGAAGCATTATAGGGTAGAAAATGTAGATCTCCGATATGTTGGAATGAGATCAGAGAAACCCAACTAACGGGCCCACAGATCATTCAAGAAACCACGGACAAGATAGTTCAAATCAAGAAGAAACTGGAGGAAGCTAGAAGTCGACAAAAAAGTTATGCAGATAATAGAAGGAGACCATTAGAATTCCAGATAGGAGACTACGTCCTTTTAAAGTATCCACATGGAAAGGCGTTATAAGATTCCAAAAACGGGGAAAACTTAACCACGATATATAGGACCGTATCAAGTAAAGGAAAGAATTGGACCAGTAGCCTATCGTTTAGACTTGCCTCCAGAATTAGACGGAATCCATGATGTTTTTCATATATCCAACCTCCGAAAATGTGTATTGGACACACAAGCTATCATTCCCTTAGACGATATCCAAGTAAATCCCCAATTACGATTCACAGAAGAACTTATAGAAATCGTATCACAACAAGAAAGAAAGCTAAGAAGGGGAAGAATACCAATAGTACAAGTCAAGTGGAATGCAAGAAGAGGTCCAGAGTTCACCTTTAAACGTGAGGATAGGATGAGAGCTAAGTACCCCCATCTTTTTATAAATCAGGTATAATATAAAAACAATTTCGGGGACGAAATTTCCTAAGGGGGGGGGGGGGGGAGAATGTAACGACTAACGAAAAAATATTAATTAAATAAAATAAAATAATATTGGGCCACCTTAAGGTGTAGCCCAATGTTCTTACCCGGATCGTAGCCGTAGGCCCAGTTCGTTAAATAAAAGCCCAACAAGTAGATCGGCCCAATGGACCCGATATAAGGATCCGACCCATTAGGCCCAATTGATATTATAAGCCAAACATCTAACCGGCCCATTAATATAATTAGGGAAGGGGGCTGTTGGACCCGATAGACAAATGGGCCTAGTATTGGGCCCGGATATAAGAAGGAAAGTGGGCCGATACATGTAAACCTCGTTAGACGAAATAGGTTAGGCCCGGTTATAAGTTGGGCCAAGATAAAAAGATTTAATAGGTAATGGACCCATTATTAATCTAAGTCCAAACTATTTTATAATTAAGGGGCTTATAAAACTTCACCTAAACAATTAAGATTCTTGAGCCCAATACCCTTTATATAAATCGGCCCATGCATGTTAATAGGTGGCCGCCAATTTTGAGGAGAAATTACACCTCAATACTCAAAGGTAACAAAATTCTTCCACCTAATCCCCTAAACTATTGGTCATCATATCATACATAATTTAAAAGATCTATATCTAAAACCATTTGCACCATAATTACCACCTCTAAAACCATGAAACCTTCACCTTCCAACATGCAAACCACCTTCCTTTTCCCTTGTTCCTCCATCGCTACTTCACCCGATTATTAACCCACCTCTTTTCCTAAACCTTAAACTATCTTAAACTATACTATAAGTTCTAACCCCTTCCCTTTAGAAACAAGCTCCGGCTACGGTTTATAACCGGCCGGTTATAGTGAAGCATCCAGGTAAGATTTTTAACTCTCAAGCTTGTAGGAAAAACGAGTGCCAAGCTGTAATGGTCATCTATATATACGTATATATATATATGTGTATTTATAACCGTGATTATGTGTAAACAGGTGGTCCGAGTAATTCCGAGCAACTCACCAATCTTAGATTACATGCGGAAGAACAACAAGTGAGTGCATGTACCCCATAATCGTTTTAATGTTTCGGGGTAAATGTATGTTTGTGTCGTTTTGTGAAAATGTTACCGGATCATGATCTAATAGAAGTAATAGAACCCGGTTAAATAGAAACTACGTAGGATGGATCCATTCGGTATCATAGAGTATAGACCCGGGCCGATTAGAGGCTACGGGACCATATATAATCGACCTATACTCGGAAAATAGAATAACCGGATATTTGCATGCATGTATAAATTATGGGTCAAAATGGTTGTTTAATGTTTTGGCATCACTCACTAGTTTCGACTAACGTATTTTAAACGTACATTTCAGGAAATTATCGTACCCATGGAACCCGAGCTTAGTTGTGATGTTAGTGAACTCACCGAGTGAAGTTTAGTGTTTATAAATAAAGTTGGAATCATGTTGTGAAGTTTAATGATTTTCGGAAATAATATGTAATCGGCTTGGCCGAACAAGGTTTTAAAACGTTGGATGTTGATGTATAATACAAGTATGTTTTAAGTTTAAAAAGTGTTATGGAAATGGTTGTTGAAAATCGGCTTTTGTGATTAAAAGAAGATAATTAGATTTTAAATAGTTAAGAGATTAATTACCAATCAGTAATGACTCGGTTAAAAATCGGGTCGTTACAAACAATTGCACAAAAGTAAACCGTACAACACAAACGTCTTTATGATGAAGCAATGGGTAGAAATGGGTATTATATACCAAAGCATGTTTGAACATAAGGGGCAACCCCACGATGACTCAGATAATGAGGATAAAGTCATACTGGAGACGCAAGAAGATGTTGAAGTGGAATCCGAAGAAGATGAAGATGAATTTACGAGTATATCGCATAAAGGCGCAATTTAAATTTGTATGGTGTTGTATAATTTATTTGAATTAATTTAGTATGTTTAATTTAGTATAATTTTTATAATTATTTTGGAAGCACAAGTAAATCTAAAAGTAAGAAATAGACCAAACGCGAAGAAGTGGCTTTTCTAAAGCGTGGTTCAGATGTTGTGTTAGTCGATCCACATGAATCAACAACATTTTAATTTGCTTTGGAATAAAATTTTGAGTCGTTTTTGTAAGGCAGTCAGAGAAAATGACTGAACCGTTCATCAATGTTGCTTTCGATGCACCCTTCTAGTCTTTGGGCCACACGTCCATGCATGTAGCCAATGTCCCCCACGAGCAGCCTGCTTTGACATTTTGTGAGGTATGGATCGGGTTTGACCCTGCCTCATGAATGGTCTGGGTCCATATCTTTTTCATTATTTTTAGTTATATATAACATGTTTTTTTACTAATTTTTTTTACCATTATGCATGTATTTAGGAAGCAGCTTGTTGCCCGTCTGCCTGCTATTCTTATGGCATTTGCCTCTTTTGTTGAATTGGAAATAATTTATATAAAATAAAAAAAATGTATTTTTAAAAAGAAATATCCTTAATTAGTATAAATCCATAAATGATTACAACATCATAACAAAACTAGATTGCTTGAGATTTACAAGATAAGATTTGATTATCCAAAATACAAATCATATATGCAATTTGTAATTCCAAGTCTTCCATAATATGTCGAGAACAACCATACACATAGCGAGAATATAGTCCGGTTTAGCTACTTACAACATCTTCCATTGACATACGCCACCCAAGCATGGATGACAGCCTGTATCTTAGGTTCTCATTCTCACCATCCTTAAAACGAGGCTTTTAGTTAGTTAGGTTATAAAACGAGTTTTAACATCAATGATCTTATTAAAACTTTGTTAGCTAGACATGTATTATTCTCCTACTACACTGCTAATTTAGACATAATAATCGATTTGACATTATAAATGATCAAACGAAGTAAATGGTATTTTTTCAAAGATCTTAAAACTAATTGCTTCAAACCACCGACAAATCATAAACCCCAATAATACCTAATTTGAAACAAGTATGACACTTTGAGATTTAAACAACTTGGTTTTCACGGTTTGTTGATTTGGCTAATTCAGTTGAGTTTGTAACTTGGAAACCCTAATTATTTGATTTATGCGTGTGTGCGTTTGAAAAGTTTTGTTAGGCATATGTATCATGGTATGCGCTCTTTTCATAACCAATATAATGTTGAAAACAACAAAAACCACATGATACACTTGTACATATTACATAAAAGTTAACAAAAAGATGCCGGGGGAGAGAAAAACCATGAGTTACATAATTGTTTAGTATACCAATGAAAGCAATAAACCCAAATATATCATGAGATTCTCACATTTTTTCAAAATGTCATCGAATCCGAAAATGAATGTCACCATATGCATCATAACCATGAATCATCGTTACCATTTAAAATTCAACATAAACCAATAATTAAAGAAAATAATAATAAAAAATCAGTTTAAACAGTCAAACTGAACCGCTAACCCGAACCGAACCCAGTGGGTTTATTTTCTTATTCCTTGAAACGTAGTAAACATTTAACCTCATAATTACCGTCAAAAGTAAAAACCAACCGTATTGTATTGTGGGTCAAGTTATCCTACACTGTAACAAAAATGAGAAGGGTGAGAATGATACAAAAAACATAATAGATCACGAAACATGACACAATAGATCACAAAATAAAACACAATGCAGACAAATATAATAAAATGATGAATAAAAAAGACGCAATAAATGGCAAAAATGACTCAATGATGAAAATAAGGAAAAAAAAACAATGCTACATAAAAGACACAATGATATAACATAAGTTCTAAAAACTACATGTTAAAAAAAGTGAAAACCTAAAAACTAAGATTGTAGGGTTCGATGAGACAGTTCCAATGTCTATTAAATGAGTTCAATCAGAGTCCATTTCATAACATTCCTACAACTTTCTATTTTTATTTCACTATGTATTTGATCTAATCTTTTGTACCGTAAGCATCCCCTTATATTCCTCACCCAAATGTAATTATTACAACTATAGAGACCAAATTTTAAAAATATAACAAAGCATAGGGACCAAAACCACAACAAATCCAAATAATAAAAGATTAAAACTTGAAAAACACACACTCCCGCCTGCTACCTCTAACTGAACGATTTCGAAATCGATCTAATTCTAGGGTTTCGATCGTATCACAAAACCTCCATAAATGGTCCAATCACAGACCTCAAAACCTGTCGATCCCTTTCACGGAAGGTCTATTCTTTCTCTTCATCCTCGAACGTTTCCAGCTTCCTTGAAATCCAACGATTTAGACGCTATTCATCAGTATATGAGTTCATTGGTAGTTTTTAACCTTATTCGTTACTTATTGTTTACATTTTGTTTTATAATGTTTTATATTTATTGTTAATTTGTGGAAATTATGGTTTCTAGGGTTTTGGTTGGGTTTTTCTAGGGTTAGAAGATGTTAGATAGTTAGATAGTTGGATTTAGCCTGAGGTTTGATTTATATGTGATAATGTTATGATGATAAGTAGACATGTGTTATCTAGAGCTAGAGATTGTTATGTTTTATAAGAAATATACACACACGCGTATAATGTTTCATACGTGCACAGGTGTTTTTGCGGTGACTGTTATACATAGTCTGCACAAGTGAATTTTTGTTTATATATGGTTTAAACATCTCCAGAGTCCAGAGGCAACAGTTTGGTGTGTATAAATTGTATTGGTGGACTGGTATAAAAAAACTATACATACGCATATAATACCAGTATACATACATATATGTGCCATGTGTGCGTGTATGTGTGTGGATTTAGGCATACGTTCCTACATACACGCACGACGCACGTACACATGTGTTTTGCTGTGATTGTTAAGTGCTATAGCATATAGACAGTAGAGATAGAAGACTTATATTTACATGTAGTAAGTAGTATTTACATGTTGTAACACTCTGAGAAGAGTTACATTTTTGTTTATTTATGGTTAAACAGTATTAGAGGCAACAGTTAGGGCATCTTTATAAGTATAGTTTAGCTAAGTAAGTGTTATACTGTTTGTGAAAGTTTTTACTTTTTCATTTATGTGTAACTGAGAGGGAGATATAGTGTAAGATAAGGAATTGTAGCTAGCTAGCAAAGTATTTTATTTCAGTCCATAACCATGTTACAAATGAAATCCGATACATCATACAAAAATAAGTTTATATAATCATATTAGATTAAAGCATTTAACGTGTCAATTAGTTATATAGGAAATTCTTGAGGCAATGCTGACTGGGCTGAGGGTTTTTAACAAATTTTAGTTCTGTTTTGACTTTATTTTGGTATCGAGGGAGTACTAAATTTTACAAGAGATTGGGAGAAGTAAAATTGCAACTGCTGTAGGCCTATAGTAGGTACTGGTTACAATATAGTGTGAATTACTAGGTGATCTGAATTTAGTGATGTCTTTCTCTGTTTCAGGTGTTACAAAACCCTGAGAAGCATTTTGAGGAAGCAAAATCGATTATAGATGGTGTTTCAGAATTCATGAACACTAAGGAAAACACTGAACCTCATATGAAAGAGAATGAAAACCCTCAAAAGAATAGACCAGCTTTGGCCAGGAAGCGTGCTAAGTTCTCAATGAAGCCTGATACAAGGTAAAGGTTATAGTCCTACTTTGTTGTGCCCTCACATGAATAGGGTTAATTGTTTGAAATAAGTATGTATTTTACTTTATTACTTACTGTAGTAATTAGTAACATACTACGAAAGTTATAAGTAATTGTAGCGTATGACAAAAATTAAGTAATAGTAACGTGTTCACATTTTGCTACAAATCAAGCAACATACTTTCATCGTTTACCAATTAGAAACCTGTTTCTCATTTTTAACCATTCATACTATTGTTTTCACTGATAAAATATGCTACTACTTTTGATAATCTTCAAAGTATGTTGTGATTATTAGTAGAACATGAACATGTACAGTATTTGCCAGTTCAGTTAACCCTACATATATATTTAGTTTAGAAATTTGGATTGGGCTTGATGTGCTATACTATTGACAGGCAGCCTTCTACAGTTCTCGAACCAACTTTTCAAATGGATCAGCTGCATGACCCTGAAGAATTTTTTGCAGCC
Organism: Ambrosia x helenae; assembly: GCA_030844895.1. Classification (NCBI taxonomy): domain Eukaryota; kingdom Viridiplantae; phylum Streptophyta; class Magnoliopsida; order Asterales; family Asteraceae; genus Ambrosia; species Ambrosia x helenae. The sequence continues at coordinate 68,197 of JAUTDX010000681.1, read as the reverse complement.
TATGATAAGTTTGAAAGTACACTATTGTTCACTAATATTTGTGATTCAATGTTACTTGATGTTAGCTTGTGTGACACTACTAATCTATACCATTTTAAAATTAATTTCCAGACACTATTAAAGAATTGAAGAGGCAGAAAGGTGAAGACCCAAATGAGCCTATAATTCCTACTAATGCTAGGCAACGTCGTCCTGAAATACCACGGTATTATTGCAATACGGAGTTTAGCTTTTCTATTTTACTGAATTGTTTTTTAAAGTTCTACCACATGGATTATAGGATTAGTAAAGTCTAATGGTGTATAGTTAAATTCTTACTTCAGGAGAAAAGTTAGTTATCAACATCATGTATACTCCAGTCAACTTGAAAATAATGCATTATCTCCTCAAGAAGCACCACAAAATACTATTGAAAGTCAACCTATGCATGATTCTCAACATGAAACAGTCAGCCCCAACCGCAAATCCAAGGAAAAGAAGTAGCTGGTGAGTTTATGCCTTTAAAGTTTAATAACTGAATACACCATGAAGTATTTTTGTTATAATTGGTTATTCCAAATGACCAGTAGCCACTGACTCTATGACTGGAATGCGAAATTTATAGAATGAGCATGGTAGTTGAATCAGCATCCTTTACCATATTTGGTTGACCTACATAAATAGAATAAGTTTTCATGCGAATATGCGATTTTTTTTACAGTATAGGGACAGACTATGTTTAACCTTATCTCTGTTTTAAGGAAACTTACGGGATTCAGTATGTGCAAATGATACAAATTGAATAGTAAAAGCTCGTTAAAGTCAATCGAGATTGTAATATAATGGTATATTTTCTAGTTAATTTTAGGAAATTAAATTAATATAGTTAATAGTTTTTTTTTTAGTTATGATTTATGAATATTTTCTGTTTCATTCATATACTGTGTAATTTACAAGATTGTTTTTTTTCTTTTATGTTGTGTGGATAGGCTCGGTAACTAATGCTGAGGACAGAGTCAACAAGCTTTTTGATGATTTAATGTCTAGTGATATTGCGGATTTAGATGAAAATGAAGCAGTGTCCTATTTACAAGATCGTTTGAAGATCAAACCTGTTTCTATAAACGATTTGCAACTTCCTAATATCCATGATATTCCTACAGTTAACCTTTTTTCCTCAGTCAACTTGATAAAAGACCAGAACTTATTGCCTGATACATGTACTTTGTCAGATAATTTAAAAGAGAACACACCTGGGAAACAGAAAAAGTTCTCTGACAAATCTTTTAATCCTCTATCTTCCCCCACACCACCTAGAAGTCCATTTTTCGCTATTTCAACATTTGGAAAACTTCTGTCAAAATCAATCGAAGTTGAATCTGTTGATCCTTTCTCTTCCCGTGATATAAATTTGTTTCCCACCACCACAACTTCTGAAATCAATAGTGGGCCCTCAACTCATGTCAGCAAGGACAAGGAATTTTCAGTTTCTGCCAGCAAGGACAATCTGGAAGACCTTGAGCAGCGCCATAATGTGGAAGAAATGAATGAGGACATACATGGAAATGTAAGGTTTCTCATACCACATTCTAGATATTGCAATTGACCCAGTTACTTATAGATGGATTGTCGAAACGGATCTAAAGTTATCCAAATTATATTCTTAGTTCACAAGTCCTGCATTAAATACCATGGATTCTGACAATATGCAGGCTGAAGACATGGTGGAGAAAGCAGCATCTCCTACAAAATGTAACTTAAATGTTGAAGACATTACTGATAATCTTCACTGTGAACGGGATATAGGGGAGAATGTAAGTTCCATTTACTTGCTTCACAACTCACAAGTCCCAACAGTCATTTGAGTAGAAGTGATGAAATGGGCTGAGTCACAGATCACAGTTTGTTTGGTCCAAAGTAGTAATTTTTATTTTGGGTCAATGTAGCAGTAGCACACATTATAACAAAAACTATTTTTGATTTTCTAAATAATTAATATATTAAATTGTGATTACAAAAACTACATTATCAAATATCTCATATGAATAGAACAAACTTGGGTGTCGCAAGTATTTGAATACACATTAGGTGACTTGTGGCATGTTTAATGACCGTTTTTTTGGTATACTTAATTACTTTTATACTTTAGCCGTTTGACTCATTATTGATAATTAGAACCTGAATTGACCTGTGTCTGTAAAACGGACATTATCACCTCTGGTTTTGAGAATTGCTATAATATTGACACTAATTGTTCCATCTGTTGACATAACAGATTAAAGATGCAACAGAGAAGGTGGTGTCATCCAGTCCACCAGAAGAAAATGTTGAGATCACTACAATAGAAGAATCAGAAAGCAATTGTGTTCGTTCAGGTTTTTGTCATTTCTACTCTTTTTTGCTAAGTTTGTCTTCTGCATTATACCAATACGAGATACAAAACCAATTTAATGTCTTCTCACTGCTTAATGATGATTATTAGAGCTGACAATCCTCTTAGATTTGACCCATTTGAGATACACAACCCAAATCGACATGCTTGAGTTGAAAATTCTCTGAGGCTTTTATGTATCAATTCTGTTCGTAAGTGCTATTCAAAAAGTAAAAAAAAGCATTTTCTTTCATTTTAGTTTTCTTTTCTCGGACGGTGATGTTTAAACCTTCATATGATATTCCAATTAGAGGTGCATTTTTGACGCATTTACTAATGAATGGGTTGATTTGGGCCGTGTTTAATCTTATTTGAAGTGTATAAAAATATATTCTAATATATAAACGGTTCAAATGGGTCGAACGGGTTGAAAGTTGCTAGATCTCTTTTTAATCCATACAAATTAGTATTTACTACGATTTAGATTTTTATTGCGACTGTAGTGAAACATTAATGAATAAAACAATGGACAACACATGTTTTAGGCTCAATTCAACAACCTGATCAGTTTCAACTTTCAACCTGCACTAAAGCTTTCAACCCGAGCTCGTTTTGACCTGTTATGTTATCCCACCATACCCACTAATCTTGCCAGCCTTCATATGCTATTATGACTAGAAGTGCAATCTTAACCCATATACTTGTGACTTAGTTAATTTTGGGCCGCGATTATCTCAAACTAATCAAACAAATTAAAATTTTCTGAATGTCTATTAAATGCATACAACCTCTTGAATCTTTTTTATTCAAAAATTTAGATTATTATTGTGATAAAAATGTTTTTGTAATCATGATCCAACACATTAGTTATTTGTATATATTTAATTGGACAAATGGTGTTTGTGGGTCAACCCAAGTACCCAACTAGCTCTGCCACATCCTCTTTAGATTTGTTACCTTACCTGCCCATCATGCCATCTTTATTTTACGTTCAAGGAGTAAAACTTTAGGCCGTATACTGTAGTTCAATTAAACTACTCTGCTTTGTAATATTAATATGTGATACTACAATCCATGTTTGACTGCTTTTGTCAGCTCAAACAGATGATAGCTCTTTCAAAGTTCCTGATACAAGACTCCCTGCCCAAAATTCTGATATTGTTCCCGAACAACAAAACGAGGTGTGTTTTTAGAAAATTTTTTTTATTCTTTTCTCTATCAACAAATATTAGTAGCAGTAATTTGAATACGCATAACATGGACTTTAGTCTTTCTTGATGCAATAGTTTCTAACACTTCCTGGCAAGACTAAGGCCATCTCTAGCTCTTTTATCTTCAAGTATAGAAAAATATATAACTCCAATTTTTTTTATACTACATAGATTTATATTTGCATTGATTTAAGAGCCAATGATAAATTTTTTGTTTACAATTTGGTTGCAATTATTCAATTAATCACAGTGGTTTTGGTCAAGATGGTTTGATGTTGTACTGTATATTTTATATAATCAGAGTTCTAATTTACTTTTAACTTTTGTTGTTTACGTATTTTAACAAAACTTAAGTAGTTAAAATACTGATTAATAACAGTTACAAATGGATATTAAATGTAAGTTAAATTATTTCAATTGTCAGTAGGATCATTTCAAAAGTTTTATAGAACAGTTTATAATGATACCTATTGTATACAATGATATTTGAGTTTTATGCCTTCCAAAAATACAGGAACACCCGAATACATCAACGAATAAGAGAAAGAAGACAATAGCCACAAAAGCAAGTAAGGTTAATCCAAAAAAGAAGCGCCATAGCCTAGCAGGTATCTTTCTGTTCATTTCTTGATGCAATTTTTTCGTTTTATTTTTGAGTTTATGTTGATGTTAACTGACTGAGTCCTCTTATTTTTCCAATTAAACCCCTAAACTTTTATTTGTTCTAAACTATGGGTGCCGCTAAACAATGTTATAATGTTGTAATCGAATAATTGGAAAATATATCCCCTTTTTATCCATGTTTGGATAATACAAATAAACGGTTTATTTTGTAAATTAAATTATTATGATTAATTGGAGTCTTTATTCAAATATGCATACAGCTTTTTATATGAGTTTTAAGCCCTTGAATTTTGTTGTTCTTATTTAAAAAAGGGCTAACTGTATATTTCAAAGTTTGAGGACAATATATATTTTGGTGAAAGTCGGTTATATTTTACATAAGTTATATAATTTTCTAATATTGTGGAGTGTTTATTTATTTTATTTGCAGGGGGCGGGTCTTCTTGGACAGCTGGTGTAAGAAGAAGTAGTAGAATTAAACATAAACCCTTGGAATATTGGAAGGGTGAAAGGGTCTTGTATGCACGAGTTCATAACAGTAAGTGCTTTATCCTCAAAATAAATGTTTTACTCTCGACATTTAACATGATCCAAAGTGGTCTGACATCCGAAATACATGATTTGAGGTGAAGTTGGCAAATTTGGCCCGCTTACTTTTTCATTGATCGATGCAGGTTATGTTATATTTCTAGCGGGTCAAATGGGTATAATAAGAAACATGTCAATGCGCCGATCCGTGAAACGGGTCAAAAGTTGCTAAAAGTGAAAATTGAAAAAAACAGATTAATAATGGAATAACATGAATTTAGTAATCATGTTTCCCACTTGGTATATTAAAAGTTGCTTTTTGGACCATCGTTAAACGCAACCTGTTTTGACATGTAACAAAATTCTGTATTAATCCATAGGTGACAGAATGGGTGGGTTCTTTAGGTCATATTTAAACAGGTTGAGCGGCGACAAACATATTTTTGCCACCTTTTCATTTCATTTCTTACTACAAAACTATTATGAAGTATCTATCCGTTTTTTTCTTTTCTTTTCAAATAAACTGCCTTAAGAGGTACCTATTTGACCTGACCCCTTTATAGGTCTGTTCAGTTTTACCTACCATGCTTGTATGGTTTCGGGGAAGGAAAAACCAAACTGTCCAGGTTTGGCGGCTCAACCAGTTTGGCAACGGCTTTGACAGTTTGTCGTTTGAACTGTTTTTTCAGTCGTTAGTTTGTGTTAAACATTTAAATTGATAAAAATCGCTCATGATTATAATACATATAAATAATTACATACACCAAAACATACTTATAATAATAATAAAAATGAAATGGCTGGTTTGGTTTACATGGTCCGTTTCAAGTTTCAAACCAAATCGAACTATTTAACAGGCAAACTGCCAAAACTAAACCATGAACCAAAATGTTAGGATAAACCAGCCAAACAGGCTGACTTTCTGTGGTTTGGGCAGTTTAGTCTGGTTTACTGAACGCACCTAACTAACCCTTATAATATATGCAACTTTTGCAGGTCTACCAACGGTTGTCGGTGTGAAGTATATCACTCCTGCCGACAGCAACGGGAAACCTGGTTTCAAGGTTGACTCTTTTGTAGCGGACGAGTACAAAGATCTTGTTGACTTGATTTCTTTGCATTAGCATTTTCTTGTATGTTCTGTTTCTGTTGGAGATCATGATGATGTATGTATACAGCGTAAAATCTGTGTCATTTGAAAATACATATGCAGTGTACAAACGTCTGTACTAGTTTAAATCAACCTTATTTCATTATCTCTGTAAGTTTTAACGTGATTAGAAATGCTTGCAGATGAATGGAATCGGCCTCGTATATTCCTAATAATATAAAGTAAACCAATGCAATGCACATTCACTCGTTCTAATTTGCCTAGACAATGCACACTCAATTCTAGCCTACCAACCAAAGTTACATTCACTCGTTCAAAAGGTAAACCAATGCACATTCATTCGTTCTAGTCTACTAAAGTTTTTATTGTTAGTTTTGGCTAGACAATCTGATGCAGTTTCGGAAGCGCATCAAATGGCTCGAGAATAATTGATTAACCAAACTCTCAAAAGAACCGAAAAGGCTCAAGAACAAAGTTCTTTCAATTAAAATTTCATTCAAAAACTAACTAAAACAAAACACAAACCCCATACATATAGGACTTCTAAAACATAGAGATAATAACTAACTACTAGATAAACATTAAATAAAATAACTTAAATAAAAGATAAACATAAATAAACTTTCAAAATTCGAATAAGGAGATAATCCTGCATCATACTCCCCGTCTTCGAAAAAAACTCGTCCCCGAGTTTTGCCTTCGCATCAACGCCACCTGGATCAAAAGGAACATCAACCCAATTACCATTTATTACTATCATCACGACCCGCCTAAACAACTTAGCTGCATGTGTCGTCTCGCACAACACTAGACGTGTACCACCTGGATCGAATGGAGCATTGAACTGTATCTCGTTTAGTAACAGTGTTTGATTTGGTTTTAACTGTATATCGAAAGTTCGGATATCCGAATGTCCAATTCTTTTTATGGGTAGGAGGCGTGGGAAGTTATCATCAAACAAAATAGAATCCTTTCAACAGTTTTTAAATAATATATAAAAAAGAAGAAGCCTCCTTTAGTAACAGTGTTTTATTTGGTTTTTAATTGTGACAATAATTACAAACTATTTAAGAAGTTTATTTTCTGGTAAGCTTCTCCAATAGATTTGCACATTCTAAAGTGCTCATGAAAATCATTTACACCTGATTTGCTTGATTCTTAATTGTTTCTAAACATTCATGCTGATTGAATGTAACTTGCTAATTAAAGACATGAAATGTGCGACAACCATCACTATCTGCCCAGTATGGTTTAGAACCGTAGCGACACAATACAGTCCACATTAGAAAAAAAGAAGAAGAAAAAACCAGTTATGTGCTGATTTGTAAAACGTGAGAAACATTTGAACCCGCAACCTACATTCCTGTGTTCAGGCAATGGAGGCTTAACTCCCAAGTAAAACATCGTTAATTATAACATACAAGAGTTAAAAAGACTCCTACACAACAAAATGTCTATAAAGATATGACAGGCCTTTTAACATTTAAACTCTGCAAAAGATCCAGCATTGGATAGCGATTCCGATTCCAATATACTCTTCAGATTCTTTGGGTGCATTTTCAGTATTCCAATTTACTCTTCAGACTCTTTTGGTGAATTTTCAGTATTCCAAAACGAACAACACATACCTTTCGGATACTTCCAGTCGATCTCCTTATTTCCATAACTTTTATAAGTTTAACCGCCATACAATTGATGTTCCCTCTCATTCTGCAGTAAATAATCTCTTGATGAATCCATGAACGGAGAACGATATTGATTACTTCTGTTGCCAAACTTCCACTGATGATCATCACGATCATATGCTTTCTCCTTGCCTTCACGCCTTTGAGAAACGCCTTGATATTCGGTTGTGAGACTGCACCCTTTGGCCTTGTAATCATCACTGATATCGTCTTCTTTCTTGACTGCAAATGGATTCCTTGTTAACCGAATCACTCGGTTCTTCTTTTCTTCACAGGTCTTCGGATCATGCTCTGATGCCATGATCGAAACTTTTGTCTGGGCGGTTATTATCAATAACTAATTGTGATATTATAGTGCAGAAATAATAGAGAGAGTTTGAGAGATAAAAAAAGAAATCGATACTTGAATTCTGATGTGAACAGACCTATATATACAAACTAAAAGGTGTGAGGATAAACCAACACAACCATTGACCCATAACTGCCTATCAACTGCCAATATAATCGGTGCATACTAACCGATCATAACTGCTATCTACTTGACCCTTGTGACTTATTTAGACTATACAAATGTCACAATAATAATAAACATAATAATACTTATGATAGTATGATATTCAAAGATTATTTTTCCAACATAGTTTCATCATTCCCCGCTAAGCTTTCTTTTTTCCATCATTCCCTTTATCGATTGCAGGGGCATTTTCGTTATTTCCCTCCAACTTGTCCTTGTTTTCCATGATCACTTTCTCGGCTGTTGGGGTACTTTCGTCATTTCCCACTAACTTTTCAGAGGCGGGTTTTTCACCTTCTTGTGACTTAGTGACAGGCGTAAAAACAGGAGTGGAATTCGTAGGTGGCACCAAATTTATTGCAGCAAAAGGATTAGAAGATGGGGCATATGAGGTTGATGATGTTTGACCTCGTTTAACTTTGACTATTCTTCTATTTGCAAGCACTTCATCACTCGCCCTTTTAAACGTACCATTTCTTGCTCGGGAGTTTCTTCTTCATCATCAAGTTCTGGGTTTTCCTGGGATAATACTCTTCTAGCAGCTCATTTTTGGTAGGTGGTAACATGTGTTCTGCGTCCCACATAAAGACTATGAAAAAAGTGTGATTCTGCAATGAAAACACGTAAAAAACAGTTATATATGAGGCTCTCTAAGCAAGACACAATACTAAAAGTTATAGTATGACACAGAATATTGTGGTTAAATGAATATATGAATTTGGACCACGAGCATTATGTTTGAACATCGACAGAAACCATGTGTACCATATCATCTTTATCTAAGGTGTCAATTTGTGAAAACATGTAAACGCAAACAAAGTTTATTACTTACAACAGGCTTCAAGACGTTATAACTGAAATCTATATGCATATGAAGCTAGCAACTAAAGAATTTTGCTTGAATTGTTGGATGGAATGGAATGAAATGAACAATGCAATCGGATGGGTTATTTCCCTTTCATTACAATGTTTAACTAACTAAGCTATATGAACAGAACAGGGCATTTAAATATGCAATATTACACGCTTAAATATAAAAAAGATATATATGAACATGCCCTATTGTAACCTATAACATAAAAGATACACAAATCCTCCCACAAATTTTATATTTTGATGAGGGCCTGTGAAATGCAGGTTCAAGCCAATAAACTGCTCCTGAAAACCAAGCATCGATTATAAATCCTTCTGAAACTTACATATAAATTCATAGAGACAAACAATATATGCATTCAGTGAAAAATATATCTACATTTGTCCTCACTACTCCAATAACCAAGCACACTTTCAGGCTCTAACATATGCATATTTTTTTAATGCTTCGTCTGGTAGTAGATTAACTCGAATGACTACTTAAGCACTAATCACATCCTAATTCAGGAAAGCACATGTAATCTATAAGTAAAAACCATATGACTTGAAGCTACATATAAGTCTAGGGATGAGCTCGGTACCTGTACCAAAAATCGCCAAATTGGATACCGAGACCGAAATGCTCGGCACGGTACCGGTATTTGAATGGTAACGAAATTCTCAAAAAGTAGGCACCGATAATGATTCGGTAAATCTCATCATCATATTACAGTTTTCTTTAGCAGTTAAGGAAACCAAAACCTAGAACAACATAACATAACCTATTTCCAAGGGTCCAAATAGGTAGTAACTAATAATATATCAAATTCGTTCATTCACAACGTAAACAATATGGCATCAAATACTAAATCAACAAATAAAACAATACGGAGAACATTGACAACGATTACTCGCATAACAATGCAGAATACAATGAACCTAGCACAGAAAAAATAACCTAATCCAACATACATATATATACATATGTATATGTTCAGAGGAGGAGGAGGAGGAGGAGGAGGAGGAGGAGGAGGAGGAGGAGGAGGAGGAGGAGGAGGAGGAGGAGGAGGAGGAGGAGGAGGAGGAGGAGGAGGAGGAGGAGGAGGAGGAGGAGGAGGAGGAGGAGGAGGAGGAGGAGGAGGAGGAGGAGGAGGAGGAGGAGGAGGAGGAGGAGGAGGAGGAGGAGGAGGAGGAGGAGGAGGAGGAGGAGGAGGAGGAGGAGGAGGAGGAGGAGGAGGAGGAGGAGGAGGAGGAGGAGGAGGAGGAGGAGGAGGAGGAGGAGGAGGAGGAGGAGGAGGAGGAGGAGGAGGAGGAGGAGGAGGAGGAGGAGGAGGAGGAGGAGGAGGAGGAGGAGGAGGAGGAGGAGGAGGAGGAGGAGGAGGAGGAGGAGGAGGAGGAGGAGGAGGAGGAGGAGGAGGAGGAGGAGGAGGAGGAGGAGGAGGAGGAGGAGGAGGAGGAGGAGGAGGAGGAGGAGGAGGAGGAGGAGGAGGAGGAGGAGGAGGAGGAGGAGGAGGAGGAGGAGGAGGAGGAGGGAGGAGGAGGAGGAGGAGGAGGAGGAGGAGGAGGAGGAGGAGGAGGAGGAGGAGGAGGAGGAGGAGGAGGAGGAGGAGGAGGAGGAGGAGGAGGAGGAGGAGGAGGAGGAGGAGGAGGAGGAGGAGGAGGAGGAGGAGGAGGAGGAGGAGGAGGAGGAGGAGGAGGAGGAGGAGGAGGAGGAGGAGGAGGAGGAGGAGGAGGAGGAGGAGGAGGAGGAGGAGGAGGAGGAGGAGGAGGAGGAGGAGGAGGAGGAGGAGGAGGAGGAGGAGGAGGAGGAGGAGGAGGAGGAGGAGGAGGAGGAGGAGGAGGAGGAGGAGGAGGAGGAGGAGGAGGAGGAGGAGGAGGAGGAGGAGGAGGAGGAGGAGGAGGAGGAGGAGGAGGAGGAGGAGAATCGGTACCTTAAATTGAAAGCTTTGAAATTGAAATTAATAGCATAAGCAAGTTTAAATTTTATAAAGCATCAGTATAATATATAAAAAATACCACCATATACTTGATTTGAGCGACAAAATAATATTAGTTAAAAACGGGAAAAGGCCTCACATTTAGAGTTCGCTTTAGACCTTTAAACGCGTTAAGCCGGCCCTGAACGTGGCAACCTTGTAGATCCAAACCAGAGAGAAGAATGTAACTTACACAACAAAAACGGTACCTACCACACAGGTGTCTGGCTAGCAGGTTTCACTATTCATCGCATTCCATTAGTAGCAAAAGTATAAAATAATAAGTCGACAATAACATCTAGAAAAACATAGTAGCAAACTGCCCGCCATTCACTTGTAATTCTTGTTGGTTATAAAATTGAACAATATGTATTAAAGTTAATATGTAAGAAATATCAATGAAATTTATTTGAGTGTCCCATGAGTGAGATACTTTAGGTCAAACTCGACTAAAAAGTTCATGCTAGTCGTGTAGTTCAAGCTGAGTTACGAGTGAGTTGTGAGTCATGATTAGAGATGTATAAATACCTTGTTCCTAAGGTGAATGAATGTTTGTATACATTGAATGATAAAGGGGTCTACCATTGCTTTTAAAATATTACTAAGTAAAGTTACTAGAGTAAGTGGTTGAAATTTGAAAATTTACTTCACATTTTAAATCTTATTGGTGCACTCTTTTAATTTTATTGTTATTTTATTTCTTAGATACTAATACCCCCCAACAACTTAATTGCCAAATAACTTGTGATAATTAAACTTAAAAAATAACTAAATACACATGGATAGCAATGAGCTAGGTTTAGTTAAGTATCGATAATCTCAGTCTCATACCTAATTGTAAAACCATATCTCATACCTAGTCTAATACTCGTCAAGTCTATATCACATAATTACCCATGAGTTATTACAATCCCATACCCGATCTTATACTCATCGGGTTTCAACTCACCCAACCTATATGTTTCGGGTATACCCGTCAGTCTCGTATTTTAGCATCTCATCCCCATCAATATCCTAAACAAATCAGAAAACTGTGGGCTTTAAATGTTCCTGGCCCAGACCGATCTGGACCCAGTCTACAAGCCCCGGTCAAAACACTTCACTCCCGGCGTATTTTAGCATCTTGTCTCTTTACAATATCCTCAGGTAATCTGTCTCTCCAGTCTCTCATCTCTTTACATAATAATAATAATATTAATAATAATATCTCCAATTTCCAAACCCTACTAATTAGAGATCTAATCCTAAAGATTCATATGCATAAAGGTAAAAAATCCTTCCTTTTTTTGACCCACTTGTTCAAATTAGGGTTTCAGCCATAGATTGTTTCAAAGATTGTTACTTTAAGTTAAATTAGTTGAACTTTGTTAAGTTAGGGTTTGGTTTTGATCATTTGATTGTGTTTAGTGTTAATTTGGGATAGTTTGTTTGAATCTTGATTGTGGATTTGGTGTTTTATAATGGATGGGACTGAGAGGGATAATTCTAGATATATGTTGAATTATGTTGGGAATGATGGGTACGGGTCGACCCGGATTAAGGTTTCGGGTCGTAGTTTGCCGCAATCTCAGTCGCAGCTGATTGTTGATAGTTATGTTGATGTGGATGATGAGGTGGATGAGGATCAAGAAGAAGGTGATGCCGGTGATGGTGAAAGGAACGGTTTGGTTAAGCGGAATGGCGGTTATGTTGACAATGATGACGGTGATGATGATACGAATGATAACAATGACGATGATGATGAGGACGATGATGAGGAGGACAACGGTGGTGATGGTTTTAATGTACATAGGCATCCAAAGAAGAGGAAGCTGAAGAGCTTATCGTCGAGTTTTGAATTAGCGCCACGAGTGACGCTGCCACCACTGGCGCTGGTAGCGCCTACGCCGCCTGCTGTGAAGCCTGGTAGAAGGAACACGCTTACTGACTGGACTGAACGCGAGACGTTTGTTCTTCTTGATGCATGGGTGAAAGGTTTCTTCAACGTGGTAGAAAAAGTCTTAGATCGGAAGAATGGCTTGAAGTTGCGGAAAAAGTTTCACAAGGGTCGAAACTAGAAAGGTCCGACACTCAGTGTAGAAACCGTCTGGACACGTTGAAAAAGAAGTATAAAAAGGAGAAAGCTTTGTTAGAACTGAACAAAAGTGCAAATACAACATGGGTTTATTTCAAGAAAATGAATATGTTAATGGTGGCTGCACCGCCGCCGCCTCAACAGGCGGGACTTTCGTGTGGGGTGGATAAGGATTCAAGGGAGTTTGTTTTTACGAATCGCACAAACGTATTGGATGAAATGAGGGATAGTCTTGGTAACGCACATTCTCAAGACGGTGATGATGGCAACGACGATGATGATGATGATGATGATTCGGATTTGTTGCCACCAAAGAAGTCAAGATACATAGGGGAGAAACAGAAAGTCAATGATGGTTCATTCAAATTGCTTGCAGACTCCATTAACCAGTTTAGTGAGATATATTTGAAGATCGAAAACGCTAAGCGAAAGCAGATGATGGAATTAGAGAAAATGAGGATGGATTTTTATAAAGATTTGGAATTACAAAAACAAAAGATTTTCGATAAAGCAAGAGATGAGATTGCGAAACTTAGACAAGGAGATCACGAAGCGAATGATGAATGATTCTGCAGAGAATATCAGACGGTAAATTGGTAAAATACCTCGCCTTTCGACTAACATTTTTTTTTTCGTTAAAACAATTACTGTTGACTTATTGCTGTTGTGTAACATGTAAGCTGCAACTTCATTTGGCTTCTTTAATATTAAGGCAATAAGATTTAGGAAACATTATTGCTGTTGTGTATCGAAATTGTTTCTTGGTATAATAATAGTCATAATCTAATAAGTAGTTGCAAAATGCGAAACCAACCAACGGTCCCTTGTTAAGGCGTATGTTTTGAATATGTCAAGGTTGAGCATGACCAACTATGTTTTTTGGGTGGACGAAAAGGGTTAGCAATCGGGCTTAAGGCATTGGTTTGCTACATCGACATAAAAGTGACGTGTTGATCCTTTGCCTTTCTGGGACGCATGAACATGCGAGGGGCCATCCTTTCTTCTATCAAGAATTAAGATAAACCCGAGCGCAATACAAGTCACTTGTCCATGGTTATGGTAAAAGTGTTTGTATATAGATTTTCCTTCCCAACGTTAACAAATGTGAATAAGCGAGGCCTTAACGATTAATGGCACTAGAATGACACATCAAGGTGAAGTTGAACGAAACCAAATACACTATATGGGTTCAAAACGACGTGCCCTGAGCATAGGTGATTACTGATTACTAATACCATCTAGCACTATGTTTCTCGTCTTGTTGACACAAAACATTAAACATCAATTTAAAAATTACTATTAAATTATGTTACGGAAAAACCTTAACATCATGACTAAAAAATATTTAAAAACGATTGATTAGGGTGAAAACTGTTGTGTTATATTGTATTTTTTAAAAAGACATTTTTATCTGTATATCTGATAAATAAATAAGAATGCAAAACATAACACAAACAGTCAGGATGGCCGAGTGGTCTAAGGCGCCAGACTCAAGTTCTGGTTCTCGTGAGAGAGCGTGGGTTCAAATCCCACTTCTGACATTATTTTTTGTCCCATTTTTTCAATAACTATACAACCATATTTTTATTATTATTGTAGTAAATTTTCACAATCTCACTTGTAAAAAAATTTAGATTCTTAACTTTAGTTTCACCTATTTTTATTTATTTATATTTTTTTTTTAAATAAATTAATACTTCTCATTAAAACAAAATACAAAAGTTACATCATAATAGAAGGTAGACGGGCAACAAGCTGCGCCGCCACCCCTTTTTGAATTGCAAATCCTAGTCTACTAAAGACAAATCCTTGCCCCCCTGAGGATGACACATTGCTGTGGACGACCCGTTGGACCCTGGTCAAGAAACGAATAGCTTCTGGCGCCAGGGAGCCAAAGGTGTCGAAGGCCAGAGGGATAAAGACATGTTGGTTATCTGCACAAGCTTTAGCGTGTTTATCTACTTTCTTTGATTCCGCCTTTCTTGATGCTTGCCCAGCTACGAACCCTGTTTCTCTTAACCCAACCAGCGGAGATACCCCGGTGAGGTCCACACAGGCATGTTTCCCCCTCTCCCAACCAAAGACAAGCAGGTCTGCGGGTCGCAGGGTGGATCTCCCTTCCGTGGGGTCTGTGAGGAAGTTTACAGGGGCCTCCTTTTTGGTAGAGATCCCAGCTCTTCTCAGGATATCCCACAAAACGTCCCTCACCCAGTCATGCCGATATTTGAAACCAGGGAGCTCCTTGCAATGAATTGCATGCTCCCCGTATTTATCCATGCAAGTTTTACGGCAGATGGGGCATGTTTCATCTTCCGGGTACATAGGGATCATCAATCGGTACTTGAGTATAGCCCTGTACTCTACTGCAGACATGCATTGACCCAAACCCTCAATCGGGATAACGGTCAAAAAATCCTGAGCATGAGGGCCCTTTAGGCATTCAATCACCGCCTTCTGGCGAGAGGACAACTCAAAATCTTCTCCCAGGCTCTGAGCAGTTTTGCTAAAAAGAGCATTCGCCAAAGTTTTTTGTGGCTTTGAGGGGGCGGTGTCCTTGTTAGAAAAACCGCCAATATCAAAGTCCGGGAGATAGACATTTAAGCGTTCAAGCGCCTGTTGATAGTCTGAGTCTAGTCCAATGACCTCACTGTTCGGAGGATATGATCTTGAAGTTCCCAAGACTGAGCTCTGGACGCCACAAAGGCATAGATCCCAACATCTCGAGCTGAAAGGAGGCCCAAACCACCTAAACGCATCGGCAAGGATGCCAAGCGCCACTGGAGGTCCCCGAAGAAGGGGCCGCCACACACAACTATATCTTCAATAGCTTCACGGAGACCATCATCGAAAAGGGATACCGCATCCACCATGAAGTGGGGTTGGCAAGTTCGTAACCCAAAAAGTAACTTAGCGACCCCCATGCATGACCTGAGCAGCAGGAGTTCACTTTGGGGATCTCTAAGGCGGGGCAGTAGTTTCATAAGGGCAACCGCACTCGTAGCCCGCCGCTCTGACAACTCCCCAATAAAGGTAGGATCTCGGCTAACAGCCCCACCAAGGAGCTTAACCCCTTTCTCAGGTCTACCAATCCCTGTCGGGAAAAGCCCGTCCTGACTTTTCAACCCGTCACACGTCGGCCAAAAGACCTCTGTTTTCTTAATATTGAGATGAAGCCCCAGAGATGGCCCATGCACGTTGATAATGTCTAAAGCCTTAGCAACCTCCACTACGTTGCCTATAATCGTCCCATCATCTAAATACCAGGCATGAAACGGTAGGTTACAGTGTTCCTGAATCCGCATGATAAGGGGATGTAAGGCAAGGGCAAAGAGAAGGGGCCCCAAAGGATCTCCTTGCTGCACTCCGGTGGTAGCCCCAATACAATCATTGCCCACATACAGCCTAGCCGGCTGGGCATAAAGGAACTGGACCCACGGATATATGGACGGGCATCGCTGGTGAACCTCTTGGAGAAAAACTGTACGGTCGACCAAGTTGAAGGCATTGGAGAAGTCTACTGTAAGCATAGCCAAAGACCCATCTGCATGAAAAGAGTTGAGGAACCTGTTGGCACTGTGAAGCACCGCCTCTGCCCCATTTGGTACCCCTACTCCAAATTGAAAGTCCCCAGGTACTGGGCAATATCTTTCCCAACCTTCTTCATTGCCACCTTAGAAACTAGCCTTCGCCAAATGCCCCCCACAGCGATAGGCCGAATTCCATTATCGGGCTTCAATAAGGGGGTGAGGGGGGCCGAGGCAATGAACTCGGCAAGCGTCTTAGGGCAGGCCCCCCTAAGCCATAGGTTGACAACTTCAGTGATGGCCGCGAGCAAACCCGAGGAAGTCACTGAGCCTTCGCCCCCAATAGCATCCAACAGGTGTTGGGCACGTATCCCGTCCCTACCACAAGATGTCCCTTTAGGGAAAGATCGGATACATTTAAGCACACAACCCTCATCTACTGATAGAGCGGGTTGGGCGATAGGGTTAGAAGGAAAGGATGGAGGCGGCACCACTGGGTGTTTGTCAATGAGGGCCTTCATGGTCGATTCACATAGAGGGGCGACTCCACTAGAGCACAACACCTTTACCGCCGCCGTGAAATGACCATCCCTGACTTTTCGAAGACATTGTTTTATATTAGGTTCGCTTGCATTGTCCTCTCCCATTTTGGCTTCTCCCCTAGATACCAAGACCTCCCTCGCGCTATCCAAAAGGGAAGAAACCAAGACCGCAAACCCAGACCCATCTTTCCATTCTCCAAGCGCTTGCATGATGCTACTACACTGCAGAGATTTCCTGTTCCCTGATCTTCGCTCTTGCCTGGAGGACGGTCTGATCACCCTCAGGGTTAACCGTGGAAGCAATAATAATTGGACCCAATTGTCAACCGAGCCTGGCGACGCCACTACTTTGCGTAAAGCACCTGTTAGCGCTTGAGCAAACATTAGACGACAACTAGGGGGGATGCTTTTAACAGTCTGAATAGGGAGGGAAAAGACACGTTCTAGGAGGGCAGCATCCCCAACCATCCCGGTTGGGTGACGTGGGTTTGCGTCGTCTACCGTTGGGCATGGTTTCCGTATCCCAACAATGAAATCCTCGACATCTTCGGAGACCACGGCGAACGATACAACCTCATCGTCATGCTTGCATCCCCTACTGAGAGCATGTATCACCATGCACCTCCCACATAACCACTTATCTCCTTCCCTGAGAACTTCCCCAACATCTAGAAAAAGGTCCCGATCCTTCGAGATAGCCTCCTTCAGAGATAGCCTTCGGTTTTCTGCGTTGAGGTGGGTGCTTTGGATGTGTCCAAGAAGGCGCAGAAATCCGCCATGCCCCGGTTTGCCATCTTTACAATCGTGAAAAAGTTTAAAGGGGCAGGCCCTCAGACCACTAACAGAGCCCTGCGCAGAACTTCGCGACTTGGCGTTCCGGGCCCTCCTGGCAGGGGCCATGAGCGAAATGTAAACCGCCGAACTCGAGATGAGTTGGGGGGCAAAAAAAAACGGCGAGCAAAAAACCCTTTACAGGGCGTTGAGGGTAGCAACCACAGGTTGCCCGCCCTCTAAACGAAACCCCACCTAATTCGTTACCCCATTATTATTATTATTATTGTACTAAAGTTGTTTCAAGTTGTTTCAAAATGGTCTCCGAAGAAATCGTGATTAACAATCAGTGCACTAATATTATTGTACTAAAGTTGTTTCAGAGAAGCAGCGGTCGAACCAGAGAAGAAACGGTCGAAGGTGGAGAAAAACGGTCGAACCAGAGAAGCAACGGTCGAACGGAGGAAAAGAAAGGGTCGAAAGTGAAAAAACGGTCGAACGTGGGAAATTGTACCGTTGGAAGGTGACCGGAGGGGGATGCGGGAGGAGAGGTGACCGGAGGGTGGTGAGGGAGATTACCGGAGGGCAGTGAGGGAGGAGAGGGCGGTGAGTGGGGGCGGTGAGGGAGGAGAGGGCAGTGGGTGGGGGCGGATGAAATACGAATTTTGAAAAAATTACCGTTGGAAGGGAAGAAGGTGGAGCAGAGGTGGATGGTGGCTGAAGGTTTGGACGGAGAAGAAGGTTAGTACGGAGGTGGATGACCGGAGAAGGAGGTTAGCGCGGAGGTGGATGGCCGGAGAAGAAGGTAGGATGGCCGGAGAAGAAGGAGGTTGTATTATATTATTAAAATATCTTATCAAGAGAAAAACTGACATAAACAAACATCTCATTATTCGTGTTTAGGAACAAGAGTTCACTTGATAGAGACACATGCCTTTTAGAGAAGAGATCGTAGGTTCAAACCTTGACGAGAGTAAATAGTTTAGGATTATTCGTATAAACGACTAACATTTACTGTTAAAAATTTTTTTGGTTGACTTATTTGAAAGTAATTTATATGCATAAACATAGTTATCTTGGACTTTATTCTTCTAGCTTAATTCAGATTTTAATAAAAAAAATATAATCTACTTCTTTTATAAAATCGTTTTAATTTAGAAGATAGTAAATCCCAATAAAAAAAGTTATTTGTCATTGTGATCTTAAATAATTTTTTAAACTGTTTATTTTAGTGAAGGCACCATGATCGAGCTCGACCCTCCAAAAATTACTCACGAACCAAACTTAAACTTTATTTGCAAGGCTTCAAATGAGTTGATAATGCTACATATGTATAAAAGTATTTACATGCAAGGCTTGATAATGCTACATAGTAAGAAAGAAAGAAATTGCCAAGACAATTAGTAACAAACATAAAAACACATTGATATTTTTTTTATAAGAAAATAAAAGCTTTTGCCTAATGTTTTATTAGAAATGTAAGAACCAACTATGTTTGTCGTTATAATTTACTTGGTGGTAGCAATATTCTAAGGAACATGCTTAATTTTACAAGTAGAAATGAATCTACTTGACCCACTAAGGGACTATTTGGTAGCCTCTGAATGGTTCAGTCTCTTAATGATTAAGATGTAATTTTAAGTATGAATGGTAACATCTTAATGATGGTCTCTTAACCATTTAGAGTTAAAGTTACCTCTTAACCATTCAGTGGTTATGAACCATAGTGTCTAAAGGATTTCAAGGGCCAGTGATCATGTGTATTCGATTGTGGATTGTCTTGGATCTGGTTAATCGCGAGTGTTTTAAGAATTGTATTCACTAGGCGAGGTTTTCTTTTCTTTTTTATTGTTTTAATGTCTTTCCCTTTTAGTTCTTTTGACTTTATCGGTTATCTCTAACCTCTGGTTAGGAAACCATTGTAGTTGTGTCGGCTTCGGCTTGCGCCTTGCATCTGTTTGTTTGAATAAAAGTATTCTCTTCCCTGTTAAAAAAAAGTAGCTTCTGGTCATTAATAGGCTACCAAATAGCCCCTAAATCCAAGCTCTATTCAATTAATTTAAGAGAGTTTGAGCTCAGCTTGTTCCAAGCCTAATTACACCATGTTTGACACGTAAATAACGTTACAACATTATGCTTGTTTATTTACAAAAAAATGCTAATATAATTAAAACTGAAACCTACTCTAGATATCTAGCAAGGTGCTAAGAAGTGAAATACCAACACATTACAAATTTACGTTAAAGTTACACCACTTCTTCCAATCTAACATATTAAATCTCGCCCTATTTTTTATTCAAAGGTACAAACTTTCCTTAATCTCATCCAAAATTTTCTCTTGACCCCTTTGAATGTTATTAAAAACTCTTATCAATCCTTGCTTTCTATAAGTACCACAATATAACCAAGATATTACATAAATTTTGTTGCCAATTTTTAGATAAAATCTAGAGCAATAGATATGGTTGCACATCATTAATGAGGTTGGTTACTTGGTCTTCATAGATGGGGGGCCTGAGACCGTTGATCCTGAAACTGTCCCCTAATGTGGCATCAACCACTTGTACAAAGGGACAATTCAACAATGTTCTATGCATTAGTCACTTGTACAACTTGATAGAGAGAAAGCGACGGGACTTACTGATTGGGTTAGATTTGGCTGTGGATATGAACTCAATGAGAGGGGACCAACCTCACAGAGCATTCTGCATATCCACGTATGACCATACCATTAAACTAGGGGACGTATTGTACAAAATTTTTATAAGAGTTAAAATAGACTAAAATCAAAACTCTAAAGATTTATAAACATTTTTGAACTTAGGTGTGTATGCAAGAATCATTAGTTTATTTTTCGGCTAGAAGAGCTATGGGTCGGGTTGGTTGTTGGATACCCTAGTCCCCTTAAAAGAGTTAAGCTTATCAGACTAGTGGGTTAAACACGTTGTTCTACCTTTGTTTAATGACCTTAGAGCACTCACATCCCATCCACCAAATGGATGTGGGTGTGTCCACCAAATTATATGGGGTGAGTGTAAGTGGTTGTGAGTAGAGGAGAGAGAAAATATTTGGTGGAAGCACTGTTTCACCCTAAATATGAAAAGCTATTGTTCACCCCTATATATATTTTAATATTTTTGTAAATAGTTGTGAGTGAGGAGAGAGAAAAAGTAATGATAAAAGTATGATTATTTTAATTAGGAGAGAGAAGATTTAAGGATGAAGTATTGATTTTTAGTGTAATTTGATGGAGGAGATTTGGTGGATGGGTTGTAAATGCTTTAGAGCACTCACATCCCATCCATCAAATGTATGTGAGTGTGTCCACCAAATTATATGGGGTGAGTGTAAGTGGTTGTGAGTGGAGGAGAAAGAAAATATTTGGTGAAAGCACTGTTTCACCATAAATATGAAAAACTACTGTTATTTTAATATTTTTGTAAGTAGTTGTGAGTGAGGAGAGATAAAATGTAATGATAAAAGTATGAAAAAGTATTACTCCCTCCGTCCCATTAGAATTGTCTTGGTTTGAAAAACACAAAGTTTTAGGCATATTAAATGATTGTTTTTTTTGCATGCCATATGACAATAATACCCTTGTCATATGTGGGTCCATTATATTCTTTGTTTATTTTAGTTGTGTTTTTAAGGGTAAATTTGGAAATTGGCTAATAATTTTTTAAAGTGGACACATGAAATGGGACAAATAAAAAAGGGAATATGGACACTTTTAATGGGACGGAGGGAGTATTATTTTAATTAGGAGAGAGAAGATTTAAGGATGAAGTAGTGATTTTTAGTGTAATTTGATGAATGGATTTGGTGAAGGGGATGTGAATGCTCTTAGACTGATCCATTTTTGTACATAAATAATGTTTGAAGGCTTCCTATTATGGTAGCCAAGATTTATATATATTACATTTCTCTCACTTAATTTTTGAATAATCTAAACATTTGAGAAACTTAGTTAATTATTTAAATTTTTATTAGGATTGGAACACCTAATGAAAAACTTTGAGTAATATTAGTGAAACAATTGAGAACTTAGTTAATAGTATGTGAAGTTACCCTTTGATAAATTGATGACCGTGAGACATTTTAACAAAAGTTTAAACAATTGATACGAACACAAATTCTTGTAGTTCAGTTATGTTTATGATCAACATTAGTAATACCTTACGATTTTATGTTTGTTATTAATACTCTAAATGTATACTAAAGCTATGAGGGTGTAGTTCCCCTTTCCTCTTGTCCACCTCAGCACCACGTCACTTTCCCCTTCCCTTCCCTTTCCTCAAATCAAGGAAATGGTTCCTCTTTCTCCCTCCTGCAATTAAAATCAAAGAGAGAGAGAGGGGGGGGGGGGGAAGAGAGAGAGGGAGAGAAAGAGAGAGAGAAAGAGAGAGAGGGAGAGAAAGAGAGAGAGAAAGAGAGAGATAGAGATAGAGAGAGCGGGAGAGAGAGGGAGAGAGAGAAAGAGAGAGGGGGGGGAGAGAGAGAGAGAACGCTCGGAGAGGAGGGGGAAAAATCCCCGTTTGCATCGAAGGAGGGTAGGGGGTGTTCCCCGTCAGGGGAGGTTGCCACTTCACCTCGGCACCTCCCCGACTTCTCCCCTAATACCACACCCCAACGTCCAAGTAAAAGTAAACAACAATGTCACATGATCACCCAATGATTTGTTACATAATTCTATGGGGCTGAATAACTTATGCATAATGGGTCAAATGGAATTTACTAATAACTAATAAATGAATTTAAACGAATATGCAAGAAAACATAAAACAATGAACATGTTATATGTTCATATTCATTCGTTTATACAAATGAACAAAAAAGTTTTTCATCTTTGTATGAAGCTAACCAAACTATATTGATCAAAGAGTATACGATTGAACGTTCAACCGATGTGTTTACATGTATAAATAAATTTAATACAATATCTTCAAAAGTATGTATATGTGTGTGTATAATATCAATTTTAAGGGATGTTTGATACCTTCTTAGTTATTTCATTAAGAGACTACATTTGAATAGGTTTAGTTAACTTGAAAGATACCTTATAACGATTCATGGAGCCCCATGTAAGTTCAATAAACATGTTGATTAATTCAGAGCTAGTTTTTAATTATTGGACCGTTTTAACGACTCACCACAATGTTCCCAGTCCCTCAGTTAAGTAAAGTTTTCTTACTTGAAGCACATGGTTAACCCCCACCCCACCCCCACACACCGTTTTTTAAAGGTTTAGGGTTCATGTTTTATAGCTTATTATCCGTTGTGTAGTCTAGAGAAAAGCCTGAATCTAGGTTGACTGAATTTTTTTCTTCTGGCGATAGAGGCTATAAAAGAGTGGAGGCGGCTCTGTAAAGAGTGGTTGGGTGATATTTTTTGGCTCTCAAGGTAACCAGTCATTGCGAGAATATTGAATTTGTTTTTTTTATGTGTGATATTTTTTGGCCTCAAAATTTAAGTGTTCAAGTTTTGACACTGGCGGGAGGGTTGGGCTTATAAGTAACAAGTCATTGCGATGACAGAAAATTATAATTGGTAAATTTTTACGATACTCTAGGTCCACAAGCAACTTAGAGAGTGTTCGGGATTGCTTATTTAACTCCAAAAGTGCTTTTTGTGAAAAATGCTTATTGACTTATGACTTTCCAAAAGTAGTTTTTAAAAAAGTATTTGGATTAGCTTTTGTGGTGAGAAAGTCAATAAGTTAGTTTTTAAAAAGTGTTTGTAGTTTGGTAATTTGATATTTAAAAAGCTAAAAGTAGTTTCAAAAGTCAGGTTTTTATAGCTTTTTAACGCATACCCAAAAACCAGTCCTTATTGGAAGGGCACTTGATGTTGGTGGTGAAATCCTCAAGATGATTTTACCTCATATATTATATGTGACATCCTTAGAATACTGAAGGACTAAGCAGGGTTCAGGATATAACTGTGTTTTACCCTATGTGCATCCTGGGGATAGACTAACGAATTATCTTATTATGAATTATTGCAGGTACACTTAATCAATATTAAGGTTTGTAACTGTTCCCTAGCGGCTATATTGTCTCACTCAAGTCAAAGAAGCTGATCATTGAAGAGCTAACGTGTGAAGCAAGTCCATGGCTAAAGAATAAGTCAAATGTGTAACCGACGAGCATTAATACTAGGCGAAAATCATGGAAACTGTTATACCAACGTCTATATTGGTTAAAGCTGCTTCAACGTACACCTGAAACAGTCCAGAAGCTCATTAAAATAGGCGGATATCATGGGATCTCTTATTTACTTCATTTGTAATTATAAATAGGAGATTGATGAACGAAATAGGACACTTAGCTACTTTCTACTAACTTGATACTAGCTTTCTGGTAATAGAACACCTGATACTCACACACACAACACAATCATTGTAATCATAGTCTTTCGTTCATCATTCATCCAAAGTTGTACTCATTTTTTTCCATTTTTAATATTAACAAACAAGGCAGGGGCTTAGAGTAGGGATGACAACGGGTCGGGTATGGGTCGGGTTTGGCTAATACCATACCCATACCCGGTTATAAAATCTCATCCCATACCCGTCCCATTACCCGTCGGGTTTTTGACGGGTATTACCCATCGGGTATAGAGTATACCCGCGGGTTTCGGGTATGCCGTTGGGATTTTCATGTATATATATTTTTACTTTTTTTTGGTGTGTTTTATGTTTTAGAAATTTATGATATATTAAATTGTAATAAATAACATACTTATCATCATCATCATACTAATATTTGAAATATTTAGAATAAAAATATATATTATAATATGTATCTCAAGAAATATTTTTATATTTTTTAGCATATAAATATAAATAATAATGTCATTAAACTATAAATATTTCAATAATGAAAACTATTAAAATGAACATTAAGTGAATAAAAATATGTATAAAACTTAAAAATTAGCGGGTATATGTTTCGGGGTAAACGGGTATTTAGTTTCGGGTAATCGGGGCGGGTATCGCCTAATACCATACCCGTTCCATACCCGCGAAATATTTTTTTTTCAATCCCAAACCCGTCCCATACCAGTCGGGTATCGGGTATACCCGTCCCAAATGCTTCGGGTTTCGGGTATACCCGTCGGGCTCGGGTTTTTTTTTCCATCCCTAGCTTAGACTCCTCCGAGGTTTGTGCTGGCGATCATCAAGTGATCAAGGGCTTTCCTCATATATCGAGTGTTGTTCTTTCATTTCATTACATTGCATTACAATCTTCCCTTCTTACTTATTTAACCATTCTGTCAGACAGTTACATCCTCAGGATATAATGTCCATCCTAAACAGTTTTCTTTGCCATCCTTAACATAGTTGTCAATTATTATTTCTTTGTATCCTAACATGCAATCTTGAAGATATAACTAAGCTTTTTACATATTTAACAGTTTTAGCACTCTACCTCACATTTACTAATTTGGAAAACAAAGTTATTTTTATCAAGTAATTTTTGACCAAAACACTTGACTTCTCGACTCTTCATAACATCCATGTTTCCATTGATGAAACACATTATCATGGGTTGCAATTAAGTTACTTGGGTGGCTTCTATGTTCTGCTAACATTCCCTGATTCAAAAGATGGCGGTGAGTTCTTAAAACCAAAGGACACTTGGAACAAATGGTTCACTTTAATTGATAGATGGGAGGCCCAAACTATTTGTTATGAAAGAATTGCTTGGATCGGGATTCTTAGGGTCCCTACACTTCTATGGGATAGGTATGTGTTGGACCCTATTAATAGTCATGTCGGTAAGGTGATTTAAGGGTCTCAAATCTCATGTGAAGAGGGGAAACTGGTCACACGATTGTATTGGTGTTCTTGTAGGGGATGGTCATCAAATTAATGCAGAGTTCAATCTCAAATGGAGGGATAACTCATACCAGGTGTGGATTATGGAGGAACCGGGTAAATAATTACCTGGTTGCCATGAGAAAATTCAGCAAAAGCCACCATTGAATTATCATCGAACGGTTGGTGAAAAGAGCCGGACGTTGAACACGGGAATCCCCAACCGACTATTAGAGTCTATTTGGTTGCCAATTAGCCTCAAATTCTTCCATTTTTGAAGTTCAAACGACAATTGGGGCTTTAGGATGTTCAACGGACCCTAGGAAACAGGAGACTATGACGACTTTTGTGTCCCAATCAAAGAATTATGTTATTTTTTTAAGAGGAGTGCTACAACACATGTAAAGGGGGCGGCTATAGTAAATGGGATTTCTACCCCATTTAAAAATTTAGGCCCACTTAGCATTAAGTTTAGGCCTTCTAATTACAAGAAGACAAGACCTAAATCTTCCAGCGCAACAAGTGGTGGTCGCCTAAATAATCCTCTCAACCTATCTTTGATTCCTTTATCTAAAAAACAAAATATCTTGGATTGATCTGACCCCTTTCGACTAGACGAGCTATTGGGTTTAAACAATCATCTTAACCCGATTAGCCCGGCCCAGTTACCCATAAGCTGGCATATTCTTTCCATGACCCGATTTTAAACTCGCATCCGCTGCCCTACCTGAAGCCACTGGAGGATCCCGAAGGAATCTAGGTTCTCTTCCAAGGGGCAACTATAAAATTGGTGATCATGTCATAGGTAAAGGCAGATCGAGCAAAGGTGTCATTAATCCCCATCGGAAGCAAAGAAGGGAGTCAAAGCTCAAGCGTGCGAAGGTCGGTGGGGTCACAGCTCCAGCTCCTTTAAAGCCCGTGTTTACTCTCACCCGCCATATCCGCATGAGTCATGTTGGTTTCTAAAGGGTCTCTTGTTATGATGTTTTGTTGGTATTGCGTAGGTGCCTTGGTGTTGTGTTTTATTTCGTGTTCCATTTTGTGGTGCCTGTTGAATTGTTTCGTTGTATCTAGCTTCTTGCTAATTTTGATGGAATACAATTCTTTTGCCGTTAAAAAGAAGTTGATTACCGTATCATTTTACAATGTTAAGCTTTTTAGTTAAAAAATCAAACGTCACCTAAAAATTCTTATCACACGTTCGGTAAAATAACAAAAATCTGTGTAATAAAAGTTCAAACAAATCACGACAAATTAAAAGATATGAATCCCCAATAATGTCGGGTATTGTATGGGTATTGTATGATATTTACAACCTATATATATTAAAGGTATTTTGTTTTGCTCTCTTTAAAGCCAGTACACCTTGTAACGACCTTTTCCTTGGGTAGGGGCAATTCAAATTTATATTTCTCTCTTCCAATAGTCCTAACATTCATATTGACTTGACTTGGGTAACGTTTATTTTTAAGTTACACATAAATAAGCGTCCCTTAAAATTTAGGTGTTTTATCCTAGTCATTAAAA
This sequence comes from Ambrosia x helenae, assembly GCA_030844895.1. NCBI lineage: Eukaryota > Viridiplantae > Streptophyta > Magnoliopsida > Asterales > Asteraceae > Ambrosia > Ambrosia x helenae. The sequence goes on along the minus strand of JAUTDX010000681.1, from coordinate 41,089 downwards.
AATATCTCCGTTATATCTTAAGTTTTAAATGATTATCGTGGTTATAAATGAGCTAATAAGTTTTGAGTTTTAAATGAGTTTTTTATATGCTCATTATACATATATATTTAGGAATTTTATAAAAAAAATGTGCTACCAAATAAACCTTGCGCTAGCAATGTGCCACCAAATAAAACTGGCGCTAGCTGTGGTTTTCCCTGATCACCCTAAGAGTCTTCCATGTGAATAAGTCCAATGGTTTTTGATATCGAAACTAAAACATTAATTATTTAAAATATTTATTAAAGAAAATATAAGACGTGATTGTTAGTCCTTGTCACTCTTGTTTTTACTCGTATTGCAAGAATCTATTTAAACTTTAAACCCGTTACGTACCTAACTCGTTTCGATAGTCTATTTTTGTCACCCATATCATTTGGTATCAATCATATACATTTAGGTTTACAAACATAGGTGGTCCAAGACTCCAGCTACATTAACTTCATTTTTCCCTCTCTTTCCTCGTGACTGATTCACATATGTTTGTAAAACATAATTAATAACACCGTAATGGTGGGTTCGCGAATGAACGTGGATGGTCCACGAACACCCACGTATATTTCTCTGTTTATAGTAGGGTGCTAAACGGGTCGTGTTAGTGGGTTGACGGGTCCAACCCGACCTGAACCCGAAAAATTTACACGAACCCGAAGACGAATGGAACCCGAAAATTGTGTCATACATATGAACCCGAACACGACCCAATATTCGCTGGTTAACCCGAACACGACCCATCCAACCCGAATTTTATATATACTTTGTTACTTTTTTTACAAATTTATATATTAAAATTAAAATTTTACTACAAAACACAAACGTGAATAAAACAATTACGTTTTAATTATAAGATCTTATATTTATAGTATAGATAAGTATACCATTAAATACGTGATCAATTTAATTCATGATATAAAACATATTGTAGAAACAATTAAAATATAGTATAAATGGATTAAATGGGTCAAACCGACCCAAACCCAACCGGTTTAGCTAAACTGAAACTGGCCTGAACTGGTTAGAATAAACCAAAACTTGCGAATTTCGTGTTACGCTTGTGTCTTGTTTTCAAGTCATGTCAAAAATTAACACCTCTAATTTAGGGATCTAGAATTCATACACCCCGTGACCCATATTTTAGGGTGTATGACATCACATTTGGGTATATATATTTATTTTTTTAACAGTAAATTTCATTAACACAAAAAACGAGCCCTCAAAGCGAGGACCTCAAAACACCAATTACAACATGTACATAGGGTATATCGACCAATCCTTCCAAACCAAACCCGAAAATCTAGATCTATATGACAGCTTCTATTGGTGTGTAGTATAAATCAGGGTGTATGAATCATAAAATATGGGTGTATGAATCCACAACCCCCTAATTTACAGAAGCTTATCCAAATATTTAAAAGCAAGTGTGACATGACCTGATAACGAGGTAAACAATTAACCATTTGTTACATCAAGGTGAAAGACATGTGAAACTTACATGAAAACAAAATGTTTGTTATTTTCCAATGACTAATTAGTTATTAGTACACCAGGAATTAGAAAACATTGACATTACATCTTGGCAATACATTCGATCATCGATCAAACAATAAACCCCTTGTCGAAAACGCTAGACGGGACTGCGAAACGAGCCGAAAACGATCTGGAAAGATCATCATAATCATTCACCATTGATCCCTCATCAAAGTTTTGTGCATACTCACAAGGATCATAACTAAAATGATTGTTCTTCTTTTCTTTCTTCATCTTCCTCCACAATATTCTCCAAATGGGTGCTTTTAAACCCATGGTTATACTCACTGTGATGAACACATGATTGTCGATTTTGTAATGTCGTTGGATCCGGCTCGGGCAGCCGTAGCTGCACCAGTTCAGGGTGGCTTCCATGGTTTATAAAGAGGCTAAAGAGACAATGTGAATGGGGGTGTGTGTGTGTGTGTGTTGTGTGTGGGGGGGGGGGGGGGGGGGGGGGGGGGGGCTAAGACAGTAAGAGACAATGTTGTGTTGTAGGTGAGGGGAATGTGCATTTTTATACTGAGTGAGGAAAGCTAATCATGTACTTATTGAAGATATAGTAAACAAATGTACTTATAAACAAAAGAGGGTGTTATATATCTTGTAACTTATTTATATTAAAGTGGGTAGTTACAATGATATATATGGGTGTGACACATCACAACATATGAGTTAAACAATACATTAATTAACTACAAAAGTTTGAGTTTAGTCTTACTTGGTTTGGGTAAGTTTAAGATGAAACCAAAAACATTTTCTAAATGATTCTATTCGGGTTGACCTGATGCGTTCATGATTGATGAAACATCTACAAGAAAAGAGAGATCTGCTAAGAGGGTTACCTCACAAGGTAAAAGAGCCGTAAAATTGACCTTACTAGACTATGAGTTTTATGACGTCGAAGAGAAAGATTTAAATAAAAACATTGATTTTTTTAGGGATTAAGTCAAATTTGTGGGGTGAATTTTTTTATATAACATAAAGCTAACACCAAACTCGCGGGTTTGTGCCTAGCTTAAACGGGTTTGAGTTAATATTTTGTTGATTTGTAAACACGTTTAAATAAACATATCGTGTTTGGATTGGCCTAGTTGGTTTGCACGGTTGACCTGCTGAACCCATTTGTTTTATAGTTTAAAATTACATTACATATATTATGTCATATGTTAAACGAGTTTTGTATTTATAACATTTTTTAAAAAATGAAAAAATAAGCATTATGTTAATAGTTTTAAATGTAATAATTAGTGTAGCATTTGTAGTTTCTAATGGAAATTTCTATATACATAAAAAAAACAGGTTAACCGGGTGTGCTTATGTCAACTCGTGAAAACTTATGTCATGTTCATATGCAGCGTTTCTAACACAATTTATCCCTCATAAATTCTACCACTTTTAAAGGATGTGAGTTGAGACATTGACACATGGGAATTGCCTTTGACCTTAAATAGTGTACGACGACGACCTTTATCTGATCAACTGAAAAGTCTTATGTGAAAGGATTGGAAAAGGCCACACCTTTCCATCAAATAATTTCTGAATCATTGATATTTTACTCTTTTCAATTTACATTGATATAAAAGGTTTTATAATATATTAACAAATATTAAGACAATGCCATTCATGATACATATAAGAATTCTTAAAGTATTGTTCGTTCGTCTGATTTTGGAGCTGGAAATGGAAGTAGACTCTCTATGCGAGTGATAGGGGAGGTTTGCCTACGTTCATCATCATTTGATTTGACTAGGGATGAGCATAAGCTACCGAATACCGGTATCGTACCAATATCATACCGAAAGATTCGGCACCCACTTTTTAAAAAATCCGGTATTGGTATTTTAGGTATAGGTACCGGTTTGGTACCAAATACTATAAATACCGTGTAAAGAGAGCATTTAGTAATAAATACCGGTACCGTACCGAAAGATTCGGTAAAATATTCGATACCCACTTTTTCAAAAATTCGGTATAAACAGAACCAATACAATTATATCATCATGTTGTTAAAAAAACAATTATATCATGTTAGTAATTTTTTTTAGTTATTGACACAATTTCATCATCCATTTTCATAAGTTTTAAACTAGAGTTTACTTTTTTATAATCTATCAATACTTGTTAAATAATTTTTTTTACTTAATAGGAAACGGTACAATACTATCTATAATAAATATTTCAATTCTAAAAATCACTTTAAACAAAACATGACAAAAGATAGTTAGACCAAGTGTAGTGGTCCACTCACGTCACCTCATGATAAACCCGTCACATTCACGCACGTCGCAACTTCTCCGCCTCTTCATACTCAGTTAGAACCACGCTTGCTTCCCCTTCGTCCCTCCACTACCCATTGCGTGGTGTACAACCCCCCCGCGTGCGCCCAAAAGCATTGTCACTTCATTGACGAGTAGAATCGACCCATGCCCCTAGGCGTGAACCATTCTGGATGGTCTTATATAAGGTCTAGTTCTTGAACATCGTATGAAAAATGTTATGTTTCTTGCAACCAAAAGTTTTGAGTGCCAAATTCTGGATGAAGATCAAACTAGTTCTAAACAGTTATTTCATAATATATTTAGTAGACAATTTTATACACACTTTTGAAAAATTATACATTATCTTATATATGTGACTAGCTGATTATCCCGGGAGGGTCCCGGGGTTGAAAAAACTAACTTTTCGTGATAACCTATTGCAAATGACTCAAGTTAACTAACCACAAAATCTCTCAATCATTGCATGTTCATAGTATTCTAATCAGTAATAACTCATATTCCCTAATCTAAAACCTAATCAATAATCATCTAAAGAATCACTTATGTAAGCTGCAACTATTAAAAAACTCATCACATCTCTCTAATTTCTCACATTTTAATGGCTCTTATAATTCCTAACCTAATCAACTAAACAAACACTTAAGTTGGAAGTTGTAATCATTGCATCTCATTATGCCACGTGGCATAATCAAGAGATGGTTGAGGCCACCATTGAACGCCACGTCAGCAACTATCAATTCTTTCCGGAAGCGTCCTGGGGTTGAAAAATATAACCATTCTAATAATACTAATACTAATAGTAATAATTATTACTCTTGTAATTAAATAAATAAAAAAATAACCTTGCTATAAGGTGACACCATGTGTTGCAGTGTTACGCGAGTCTTTCTCCTAACTTCTCTTGATGAAGTATACCTAGTAAAATTCCAATGATAACATGGCGATTGGGCTGATTTTCAACATCGTAGATAAGAACCTGGTTTAAAAGAAAAAAAATGATTAATGAATAACATGAACACTTTGTGTGTTTTTTTACTGTATGAACGAAACCCCACAAAAAATAGTCGATTTTTCTCCGTTTTTTATATAGGACTATGGTACTCGTTGGAAAGATAATAAAACGCTCGTTAATTTGGTGTAATTTTTTCTTTAAAAAAATCCCGTATATAGAAGATATAAACGTTTAAAAATTATGGGAGGAAACATGAGAGAGAAAATTTTAAATTTATTTTCAAATTCTTTTTTTCCTAAAATAATTCAATTTAATTTAGGGTTTTATGTTTATCTTTTTTTTTTAATTAAAAAAGGAAATAGTTTAAAAACACTAAAATCTTTCAATTATCATGCCACGTGTCACTTTCAAGGGGAGGTTGAGGCCTCCATTGCACGCCACGTCAGCATATACCTTTTCTTTTATATATATAGATAGATAAAAAGTTAATCACATATATCAATTTAAAGCACTTCAAATTTAATTTACAATATGTAACGTTATTATAATCCAAATTGACCATGCGTTATCAGGCAATGCCACAGCTACATCACCAGCTACCGGGCGTTAAACACCGCCACAAAGGGCGTTACCCGACAGTGAAAGAGGGAAGGCGTTAGCACGTTAACCATCGTTGGAAAGGGTAGTGGGTGGGCCCATGCCGTCTTGAGCAATCACATGTTCATATTTTTTATTTAATAGATTTATATAGTATTTTAATGGGGTAGTTGATAGTGAAAACTTGTGAAATCATAACACATTATAGGTGAAAGAAAGAGAATAAGAGCTCATGACTATATATATGGCAGGTATGTGGCCTGCGCTTAATTATGACGTGTCGATTAAAAAAAAGTGAGTTCGTAACACATAGCCTTAGATCTTATAACAAGTTGTAAAGAAACCGTGTGAATGTCATAAATTGAAAATTATGTACATCTGATCTTATGATTGGTCTATATACAAAATCATCTATGTTATTAGATGATTGGTTGATTTTTTTTAACAACTAAATTTTTTTATACCATTATTCACCTTGCCTAAAATCAAACCTAGAATCATCCCAAAGACTTTTTGTGTTTAACATTGGGCAACAACCAATTAGTAGATGATTGGTTGATTAACTTTTGTTTTAAAATTTCACCCACATCCCGTTGTAGCGCCTAGAGAGATTTCAAGCTTCCACTACCACTAGAAAACTCTGACGTCTTCTTAAAAACCTCAGACAAAACGGTCATCTAAATTAATAAGGCTATGGGTTATGATTGCCGACCACCCTGACCCCATTCCCTCACCATTCACATCATAGTCAAATCACCATCCTCCTCTCCATCCCCAGCAAAGGGAAATTGGTTCCCTTTCATCCCCTTCCACAAATCAAGAGAGAGGGAAGATCGTGGAGGAGGGGGAGATCTCTCCGTCGGCACCGATGGCCATGTGGGCTCCCTGACCCCTCCCCCACTCCCATACCGTTTAGCCTAACCACCTATCCTTCAACCAACTCCATGGAAACGGGTTGAAACAAACATGACGTGTTTAACCGAAGTTTTATTTTATATCATTTTTTTTCATAGTAATACTATATAGTATAATTTCCAATCAACAATACATTTATCATAATTCATAAACGTGCATGTAAAATAATTTCATTTAAACTATAAAATGTGATCCTCACTTAATGTTTTATTCTTCAACTTTGCTATATAATATCCAATCGATTCAACTTGCTAAGCCTAACATATTTTAAAAAATAAGTATAAAACTCAACAGGTCAACCCGTAAACATGTCTGGTCTACCCAAACATGACAGTTTAGCTAAACTTATTCAATAAGAAACTGATCGTAGCCTATTAAAACTAAACCCAAACCAATGAATTTCGTGATAGATTCATGTCGTGTTATCATTTTAAACTTTTGTACATGCGAACAAGCACAGGAAAATACCGCCATCGCTACGAAAACCTATCGTAAAATTCACCAAGGCCAGACAGAAAGATTATGTACCCTATCGATTATTATTTTAATTAATTAATAAATTATGGGCCTTGTTTTAGTTAATTAAAAAATTATTATTATGGGCTTTGTTAATTCATATATTTAGTGGTACCAGCCCAAATTAATTAGGTATGTGACTTATCAATTTGTTACACTAGTAGGGTGCCGCGCGATGCAGCGGGAAACCCAGACACTTCTAAGGGTATGTATAGTTCGGTTTAGTTCAATTATTAGCTTCAACCGAAAACTAAGCCCAAAGTCATCAGTTATTTGATTTTATTAAATAATCGGTTTAGTTAATTTTGGTTAATAATAAAACAAAGTTTGGCTAAATTTGTTTGCATTGAAAGTATATGAAATGAAGGTAAAAATACATGAAATAAAGGTATAACAGTTAATATGTATTTCACCCGTTTGAGTTAAGGCGTGTACTAATTGATAGAGCCATCCATAAGTAAACCGGTCAAAATTAGTAACAATGTTTGAATAAAAAATAGACCCACTCACTACCAACATGGGCGTATGCCCAGCCCATAACATGAGGGGTATAACCAGCCGGAACTGGCGCATTTCCACCACTTTATGGCTTTATTTCTTAGCCTTATGTGGCTGAAAAACAAACCTTGACAGCCAAGACTGAGCATAAAAAAGTAATGGTCAGTAACTTTAATCATTTAAAATCACATTCTGGAACACCGTCATTAAAATCACTCAGTTTAGGCTTACAGTGTCTTAATTAGCGGAAAAAACAAAGTATCAACTGCCAACTTCAAGACAAGAAAATAAATATGGATAGTAAGCCAAAGAGTAGATATCAAGTAGTGTATACAAAACAGATAGCTTTGGCAAGAAATAAAGTGTAACTAACAAGGATTACCAGTTTTTTGTTGTAGCCTTGTAGGCCACCACACTCTTCTCACACTCTGCTATCCTTTTGCTAGCTTTGGCTACATAAGGTGTCTTTTCGTGTGTTTACATGGTCCAAAGTACCATTAATATATAACTTAACTTTTCAAAATTGAAAAAAAAAAAAAGATCATTGAACACAAGCACAAATACTATATAAACTCTAAAAGCAATGATATAATCCTAAATTTTAAAATCAATACTTTGATTTAACAAACACATGATAACAAATTTACAATATGTTTTTCTACAATCTAATCCAATAAGTTATGTAAAATATACCATAATTGTCGAAGGTACAAGACGTACTCAAAGCGCAAAGTGTGAGCCTTGGGATTAGGCAAAAGGCACATAAAAAGCGAAGACCCAAAGGTAAACAAGCAGACAACATAAACATTGTGAAAAGGCAACTATTGTCATATCACTTTGCTCCCACGATAAAAAATCTACATCAAAACCAATAATTCATTAGGTATGAGAAAAGAAAGCACAAAAAAAATTCATCTCTTAAAAGTTTCAACCAGTCTAGGGGTATAACTGGAACCTGAATTTCAAGTTCCATAACTGAGTTGCCCTTCTTTTTGTGTAGCCCCAAGTGGAAATCTCATCCAAATCATAAACTACAACATGTCAAGACCAAACCACTATTAATGATAGTTCTTTAACAATATTGGTTCTTCTTTATAAGTAGCAAAAATCATAGTTTGCATTCACAAATAATACAAGACAGTCAAAAGTTAATAACATAACTAATCCATAAAGCTGACAAAATCACAAAATAAGGTTATGTCCTTATATTATTAGACTATTAGTGCATCTTAAACGAATATGTACCTATAACCTCACATAGTCATTGAACAATGTAACAAAATTCTTCCAATCAATTGTCAATGCTGAAACACCTCTAATAACATAAAAGTCACCCTGCATATGACAAAAATCATGTTACTTGACAAGCATAAATAAAAAATTTAAAAACAACTCGAAAGATCCTAAAAAGATATTTTATAAATATAAATATTTGATTTTATTAAACCTTTTCAAAGTACCAGAGATTTTTGCACTGAATATATCAGAAGTAGCAAGTATGAAGGCGCATTTTCTTATAGCTAGAACTTTATCAATGTGGTCAATTATCTGCAAAGAGGAAAAGCGAAGATACATCTCTTAATAAACTTGTAGCAGATCCATAACTAATAAATTTGAAAATTATAAAACATTATGTAGAACATGCTATTAAAACTTGCATCCTTTTTCATTTCGTCTTTCGTACAATCAAACCTATATTTTAGAGGCTATCACAACCATTGGTAACAGCGACCACCACCACCTGTACCGCTGCCGAAAACGTCACCAGAACTACCTACCCTAGGTAATTGGAGTTCAAAACCTTGACCAAGAAAACGATCTGGTAAAGTAAAACACGCAACTAACCATGATATTACTGAAAATCAGAAGTTGAAAATGACACATACCTATGTATGGGCGACGACTGTATTTGACCTGACCCGCGAGTAACTTCAATCGGCCTCATTAAACGCCAATTAAACCTTCAAAATGAGACAAACATACCAAAACCCTGAAAGTTTAGAATTTGAAGATGGGCGAGGTAGGCGAGTCTGGAGTTTCTTCTAGAGGAGGATGAATCACTTGTGAATCTTAAAATCTGGATGCAAATTTGAAGTGTGGTTGTTAGGAAGAGAGGAAAGTGCAGAGAGAAGAATACGAATGAGATATGAAGTGGAATTTTAGGGTTAGGGGAATGGGTTTAAGAATGTGAGCAGGAATTCAAAATTGAAAGAAAAAATGGCCGACCAAATGTATTTTTCCTTGCTTGTATTGTACATCATGCATTAGTGTATTGTACCTCCTTATAGTATAGATATAATGTAGAGAGGAAATGGGGGAGATAAAAGAGGGATGGTTGGTGAAAATCAGACTTTATTTTGAAATTCAAAATTATAAAGCTAAAATTGAGAGTTAGGTGGAAAAAGTGTAACTACTAACTAATTATTTATAATTTAATTAGTGTTTGAATTAATTTACTCCTTAACCTCCTCTTGTAACCCTTGCTTCTAGAAGCAACTTTTAGTTTAAGTTGTTAGACAAGAATAAAAGACATATATGCCCTAAAAAGTCTTTGTTATGTGCATTAAGTGTTGTATTTTGAGCAATTATATTTGTATTGTTTAAAATTTAAGAAGCCCTTGGCTCATGCATTATAATATAGTATAGAAGGTAAAATTTTCGATCAATCCCTATTAACATATGCTTTTTTTCTTTGCTGCTAAAAAAGGCTCTAGTTTGAAGAAGTTGAAATGGCCAAAATCGTTTGTTGTGCAACAATGGACACTAGCCGGTCTGATGATGGTAAGTCTTTTTGCTATGTTATGTATGTGTATGTGTGCGCGCGTACGCATGTATGTTTTGTTGCAAAAAAAAAAGGCTCACTTGGTCAAGATATGGCTGGTCTTTTTTGATGTTTTGAAATATGTTTGGTATGATTGTATGTATGTTTTGGAAATAACCATGATGTTGCAGGTAACAAGGTCAAGGCCAGGAAATCGCCACCTGGTCATGGTAGTATGTGTCTTTCACGTAGTAGATTGTTCCTTACAAAAAAGCGCAAGGGCCGAAAATCACTTGGTCAAGGTATGTATGTATTGTTGGAAATTAAACTTAGCATCAACGAAAGTAAGACTACCATTTATTATTATTATTATATAAATCAATGTCTATATAATTAGTGTATGTCGCCGGTATGTATATGTCAAAACAGTGTAGTATGGTAGTTATATGACGGTTAATATGGCGCCAATTTGTAAATGTTATGATGGTTTGGTGGCAATCATTTCATCATCTATAAATGTCGGATGTATGCCTCCAGGGGTGGACCTAGCTTGAAGCTAGGTGTTGCGTCTGTTGCTATTCAACTTCATGCGCGTAGTGGAAATTAGTGGTTTTTTACGATATTTGGAAAATGTTACTACTAAAATGAAAAACGTTACTACTGAAATTAATTTCTAGATCCGCCACTGTATGCCTCATTTGTAATTAATGAAACTCTATTTGTTTTAGTATTCTGTCGAGACGCTTCATTCATGATTCAACATGTATGTTGTTAGAGGTCTTTTTGCTTTTACCAAACTGTTCTGATTGTATGTATGTATGTATGTATGTATGTATGTATGTATGTATGTATGTATGTATGTATGTATGTATGTATGTATGTATGTATGTATGTATGTACGTATGTATGTTGTGACACAGGTAATGGGAAACAAGCATCCAAGAAATCACTTGCTCAGGGTATGTATATATGTATGTATGTATGTATGTATGTATGTATGAATGTTGTAAACATTCTTTGTTGATGTTAAATATATGTATGTATATATGTGTGTTCTGAACTTAAGCAATCATACATACAGGTGGTACTAATGGGAAACAAGCATCCAACAAGGGTGGCAGTACTGGTTCCGCTTCTGAGGATCTGATCGTGACTCCACAAATGGCTGATATATGGAGGTCATGGGTTTTTCATCATCCTTGTCCTTCATGTATCCAAGCAAATCAGCCACAAGCGAAGCACGATCCTCCCCTTGAGGAGCTATTGTTGGGTGATGAAGGTAGTAATTAACAAACATCTATCTATCTATTTACCAACTACTAACTTACCATTTATTTATTTATTTATTCTTCAGAGGTAGATTTTGAGATCTATGATCCGGAGGGAGACTCAGAGGTGAGCTTGCTTGCTGATGTGGTTTTAAAGTTTACGTTAGTTTGCTCATCGAATGATCGAAATCCTTATTAGGTGGAAGATTTCAAGACCCCTGACTTTCCATCAGATGATTCTGAGCCGAGCCGGATTTAAACTAACTCACCAATCTTACATTACATATCATCTGATGAGGTACACTACCCGGCCGTTGCTAAACATGATGTGTGTTTTCTTTTATGTATCACTAATTAATAGACCTGGCCTGGATTCATTTTGTTTTTAAATAAAATGAATGCTGGGATAGAGATCTAAGGGGGTTGGGGTTGTAGTACCCGGCTGTGGTAGGAGAGAGATAGAGAGAAAAGAGTGTAAATGCTGGGATCCGTAATTGAGGGCAGCGTTGCCTCTGAATAGGTGGTATCTTGGGGTGGTGAATCAGGGTAGTGATGTGACAGCAAACAATTTGAGGGAATCAGGGTACCCAAGGGTGGCGCCCCGTCCCCCCTTATCAATGTATTTTATAGAGATATATTTGCCTTCTTACAATAATGTTACCCTAAATCTGTGATTTTCAAATTGTTGGAACAGGCACCATTCTGGCAACAGCCGCGGCCGCCCTTGAGTTTTCATTACTCACAAAACCCTGCCTTAGATTCTCTACTGTTATGGTTATTTATGTACTAGGATTCTACATGTGTGCCAAAGACCAACCTTTGTTTGAAACTTTATGTTAAGTTATTTTGTTTTGTTTTTCTTTCTGATTTTAGATAGTAACAAGATTAGTGGTGTCATCTAGCTTTTGATGAAATCATTAGCTTAATTTGTTCAAAGTCTGACATGATTAGCTAAGTGTGACTCTACTATATATAATACAACTCTTAGAACATCCTAACTTAAATGTTTCACTCGTCCATGTTTGTTTGTTTCACCCATATGTTCTTCACTAGCTGATTACCCCGGGAGGTCCCGGGGTTGATAAATCTAATTTTACGTGATAACCTATTACAAATGGCTCAAGTTAACTAACCACAAAATCTTCCAATCATTGCATGTTTATAGTATTCTAATCAGTAATAACTCATATTCCCCACAAAATCTAATTTTACGTGATAACATGAACACTTTGTGTGTTTTTTTCCTGTATGAACGGAACCCCACAAAAAATAGTCGATTTTTTCTCCGTTTTTTATATAGCACTATGGTACTCGTTGGAAAGATAATAAAACGCTCGTTAATTTGGTGTAATTTTTTTCTTTAAAAAATCCCGTATATAAAAGATATAAACGTTTAAAAGTTGTGGGAGGAAATATGAGAGATAAAATTTTAAATTTATTTTTAAATTCTTTTTTCCTAAAATAACTCAATTTAATTAAAAAAGGAAACAATTTAAAAACACCAAAAACTCTCCATTATGATGCCACGTGGCATAAGGTTGAGGCCTCCATTGCACGCCACGTCAGCAAAGGTCTTTTCTTTTATATATATATATAGATTTGTCAGCAGCACACCTCATATTCAATAGTTTTCATACATGCATTTCATCAAACACCTACATGTTATCAGACCGAGCACAATTCAGCATAGCGTGTTGCAACGCGCGCATGGTATAAAACTAGTTTTGCTATAAAATACCCGGTCGGTTTAACCTATGAAATAAAACAAATTTAAGAAAAAGTATAAACTCAACGATATGTTCGACAAGAAATTGATAAGCTAGACTTAAATCGACGAATTTGTTAATCGATTCATGTTGTGTTTTCATACAATAACAACTAGTGAGATTTTAAGCTTTTGTACATATGCAAACAAGCACCGAAAACTCCCCCATCGCCTTGAAAACCTTAGGCAAAGCTGCCATCAGATTCGCCAACGCCATATCCTTCATTTGAACTCTATGCCGCCGATAGACTTCTTCCTCCTCCTCTAATCGTAGTTTCAACGCATCCACAACAACCTGTTGCTCAGTGATCACATCCATATCATCCATCACATCTACATCCATCTCGTCGCTTGGTACTCTCTTCGCTATTTGTTTATCGCACCACTCCTCAAATTTTCGTGTTTTCCTAACAATTTCTCGTCGAATCTCATCACATTTCTCTTTAATCTTCATCTCATCTGCATGATACTTAACAATAGTTACAATTCCATATCCAAACGACCTAATGGCGGTTTTCGCCTCTTCTTCTGAAAGCTTCTCAATCTTATCATTCCAAGTACGTAACAACAACTCAATCTTAGTGTTTTGCGACTTTACGTTGTGATCTGTACAAGTTAAATTTAGTTTTAGCCAATTGTTGAGAGATGTAACGTATTCCTTTTGGTGTAGCATAAGTTTTTCGAACTCGTAGCACCAAATCATCACTTGAAGATGAAGTTGCTCAATGTTTTTCGAATTACAATCGCTTGTGTTCTTCGCTAACTGCGAGATTTTAATCTTGATGTTGTTGTTTATCCCTTGCACAATCTTGAATTGTTGCTCGTGTTGTTTTTGCATGTTTTTCCACATTTGTCCCATCCTGCATGCAAGTTTTGATCATTGATTGTGATTTTAAAACATTTCCTTGAAATTATTGTTTTGGCAGTTCTAAAGGTGTAAACAAGCTCGAGTTGTGCTCGGCTCATTTAGGGTATGTTTGGCAAAACTAGCTAGTGGCCGGTAGCTGTAGCTTTTTAAATATATTTTGGTGTTTGGCGAAGTAGCTGGAGCTGAAGCTTTTAATAAAATGTATAAAATGACCAAAATTAAAAGCTAGTAAGAAAGGTTTTTATTTTATTTTTATAATAGAATGGGTATTTGTGTCATTTACTCATTAAAAGCTTGTAGTTAGTAAGAGCTTTTTCTTAAACGCTAGTACTAATAGCTTTTCACTATAGAGTTTTTTCTCCTAACCTAAAAGCTTCCAGCTCCTTAAACCAAATAGGTTTTTTATTATGGGTTTTTTCTCAAAAGCTCATTGGCAAACATACCCTTAACTAACAGAGAGCTTGAGCTTGTGCTCGAGCTCAAGTTATGCTAGTTTCAAGTTCTACTCAAGAGCCCGAGCTTATGTCATAGTTTTTTTATATACAACATAATATTATTTAGTTTTTTTATCATAATCTTTTATATAGTAATAATTATTATATAAAATATATTTGTTATGCTAAATAAAATTTATATAAAGAATAGGCTTGTTTAAGTTTTCGAGTTAGCACGAGCTTGGGTTAGTTTAGTATACAAGCTTATTTTTAAGTTCGGTCTCGTTCAAGCTCGGCTAGTGAGTTGTTCTTGAGTAGCTAGCTAGCGAGCGGCTTGACTCGTTTACACCCCTAGTTTTGGCTTTTGTTGTTTGGATCTGTTACTTACTCTTCAACGATTTGAACGAGTTTTGGATACAAGTGTTGATCACGAAGGCGATTTATTTCAGACAAGGTTGAATCTATGGACTGCATCTCCACAGTGTATTTTGAGTGCAGGTGATTTACAGTTGCTTCAGTTTGCTTCAGTTTGTCGCTACTAGCGCCTCGTTTTCTATGTTTGGTTAGCAATGCCATCTTTTTCTGATATTCAGATTTCATCTTCTCAGCAGCCTGTTCATAATCGTTACACTCGGGTCACTATTATAACACATTTCAACTTAAAATAGGTCCAAATGCGCAAGCACCATTCCATCATTGTGCGTCGCCACTTACACCTACACTGCTAATACTACCATTACCTTCATCGCGGCCACTGCCATCTTAGTCGCCACTACTGTATCAATCGCCATCGTTGAAACCACAACCACTTTTTGCCCCAGAACCCAATTAATACTTGCTTAAAACGGCATGTTTTGATCAAAATCCAAATCGACATTAATCTATTTTGAAAGGCTTAATCATTGTCATTAAGAAGCTAAAACTCATTTAATCTGATCATATATCACTAACAATAAAACCTTTTAAAGTCTTAGGGGTGTTTGGGATTGATTAATCAAAACATATTATACGTTTTGGAAAAGCAGGGGTGGAGTTGCTTATAGATTATTGCGTTTTGGTAGCCTAAAAAACTAATTGTCTGTGTTTTCAAAACGCAATCTCAAACACTAAAAACTGATTATCTGCGTTTTCAAAACGCAATAATCTAAAAATCAGATTCAAAACGCAATCCTAAATATTAATCATATTAATGATGTTAATGACCCATAAAAAGCACTATATTTATTGTCACAAAAGGTTAAAAATAAGTACACAAAAGGTTGCTTACCTTCACTTGATAATATAGTCTCTTCTCCCATGCTAGCATCTTGTCTAGTAAGGAAGCATGAGTTTCTTTCTCTTCACAAGACAAATTGACCTTTGCACATTAATGATGTTCATGACTCTTGTTGAATGCTTAATTTCGCCTAAAACCGAGCATTAATCAAGTATTAGTTGAAAAACGAATCAAATTTCAAACGGACCATCCAACATATGCAATGACATTTTTGTCATCCGACATATTTTTAACCAAATTTCGTATAAATGAAACCAGATACATATTTGGGTGACTCGTTCTAATAAATGAGCGGTTTTATCAAAAAGAAGTTGAATACTTGGTTTAATTTCACTCGCTTGTTCGGCTTCACACTAGATCAAACTGCACCGAGCCAAACTTAGATCCACTCTACAGATATATAAAGGATCCCAATTTTTTTAAGAACTAATAAACCAAGAACCAGACAAAATATAACATAAAAACCATGTGATCATTCATACATACCTTGATTATCAGCAAAACTAGAGTGGTAATGCAACTTATTGTCCTCATGAATCATTGAAACTTCACATACACTCTCTGAGGCTTTAACAAAACCATCATCAAGCTCTCTAAATACCTTCAGCAAACTCGCATTCTTCATATCCTCTACCACAAATGACTGCAGCCGCCCTTCTCCACTCTCATTGCCACCACCATGTTCTCTTGGTTTCTTCATCCGACGTCCATGTTTATCGTCAGTTGTAACCGAGCTAGGCCCACGTACATCTTCCATTAACATTATAAAGAAATCCCACGCCAATATTCCATTGCTCTCTTGTTGAGGTGGACGAACGGAATGCTTAGGTGGATGTGGTGGAGGAGGGTGATCATTTAAGGCCTGGAGCTCAGATTGCGCGTAATGACAGAGGGCGGATCCGGTGTTCTTGAGGGCAGACGCATAGGCGTAATGGGCAGAAACAAAGGCTGCATGAGCCAAGACTAATTGTTTCATATATGCTATTCTTTCCTTGCATTGATTCACAGTTGTTACATTGTCAATCTTTGATTCTGAACACCCATATTGTTTATTGGTTTGTTAGAATGTTAGATCTAATTTTGATGTTTTGATCCTATAATGTGGGAGGAATATTAATATTATGCACTTTTTGGATGCCACTTTTTAATTGTTGGAAAATGACAGCATTTATAGACAAAAATGAGAATAATGTATGTTCTTGCACATTTGGTTGTAATAAAACCACCACACTAGCTTTCAAACTATGTTTACAGCCATTCATAGAAACCGAGCCCCGCTCGATTCTTTAACATAAAAGAGGTCGAGACGAGCTTGACTTGGGACTCATGAGTACTCGAATTCGGCTCACTAGTTATTTATATATTGTTGATATAGGTTTAAACCTATGTGTTGATGAGGTTTTGTTCACATATAAATGCATCCTTAAAAAAAATTGACTCTATACATCTAATATTGATAAATAAAACTAACAGTTTTAATATAAATAAACGAATCAGAAGCTTGTTCATGTCCACTCGTTTAGTTAAACGAGTATAAAATCTTGTTCAACTAATAAAATAACTAAACTAGCAAACATGGACTTCTCGTTGATTGGTTCGTGAGTGGTGGATAGCTGAACATTCGATTTGTTTACCGCTCGCCCCTAGACCAAAGTGAACATATTAGCTGGTTCTAGTACCATCAGGTTTTTTGGTTTTGTCAGTTCATACCAGTTTTGTGGGTCTGCATTTACTCATTAAAAAGTAAACGAGTTGAAAATGATAACACGATCCGTTTCTGATTCAGGTTCCAATTATAGGTCTTTCTTCTTCTCTCGCATACTTGATTTTCCAGAGCTCTAAATCATGCCCTCGATTGTAATTAACGGTGTACTGAGGGATCTCTGTAAGATCAATGCGTGTACCCACAAAGGCACTTGAAGATCCATTTTTAAGCTCATTGTTTTCTGCGTCATCTATTTGCCAAGCAACCATCAGATATCAATTCCAAACAGGTTCGGGTAAATCAGTAAACTTTTAGTGCTAGCCAAAACAGGTCAGGGTCAAAATCAGATGTTTTAGTACTGGCGAAAACAGGTCCGAGCAAAATCGGTAGAATTACTGGTCAAAACGGTCGGTCAGGCTGACCTACAGAACTTATTTTGTTCATTTTTTTTAGGTTAGTAACTAATTAATAGAGCAAATTACATGAAATACAGTGTGACGTTCATTTGTTACCTATAAACGTAACACGCTTACAGTTTTCTTTCTGCCAATTATTGTTTGCCTGTAATTACCGATTTAAAAGTGTTTTAAAAAAACATTATCACAATAATTTAACATTATTTATACTTGGGATGAATTTGACATCCATTTTAACATAACAACCGAATCAAGCCATTTGTAGGTAGATGGGTCGAGACTACCATCTTTAGTTGAGTATCACTTTTACAGGAAGAAACGTTACCTTTTGCGTCCCTCACGTAACTTCGAAAACGTGAATACCCATTTGCAATGACATCAAGATCATCAATGCTAAAATTGTATCTTTTTTCAAGAGCCAAATACAACACCTAAAATTAGAACGACATATTATCCAGGGATGTAAACAAAACATAGGTAAAAGTTGAGAGTTGAGACCCTAATCATGCAAGCATTTTATGTGTTTTTAACTGATACCTTTTTTATGCCGTGTGACATTAATCTCTCTAAAGTATGAAACAATGCATCAGTGAGGTCATCACTGTAAATTACATCAGCAGCTACCAGCAAAGACGCTCTTTTAAGTTCTTTGAATTCTGATTGACTCCAAGCATAACTAGATGAGTCCAGACCAGTGGTTAGTAGAGGTGGCTATTTAAACCCTTTTATGAACATAAAGGTTGAGTTGAGTTAAATATTTGTCTCTAGTGGATTAAAATAATAATGTGCTTAAAAAAGGGGGGTCAAGTGGGTCAAAAGTTGCCCCAAACGTATAAAAACTGCTAAGTCGTTTTACTAGAAAAATTTTGCTTACTAGATTACCACTGTAAATCTGTAATGATATAGTTTTCTCAAGGGCAAAATGCTAGTGTCTCTTAAGAATACTAAATTCAGGTAAAATCAGTAAAAATAATGTTGATTTCTGAAATTGGTGATAAATTATAAGTTGGTCTCTATTTTGGGCCTGGTTGCTAAATTCATGAAAATAATGTCTATTTCGCTTCTATTTAGCAGTCTGCCACTTTTCTTAATCATGTTTAAAACATCAATAATTTGTAAACCTCAAACAGGGAAAAAAAAGTGTTTGCAGGTGAGCCCAACACAACCTGTTTTGACCCATTACACAACCCGACTTATTTGTGAGCAAAGATAAGATGATATTGTTCTTACCTTTCACAAGATGCACCATTGTCTTGCTTGGGGGCCATGAAGCCTTCCAATCAAGTTCCCGTACATAAACCGAAGTTTTAGAGGGTAACAATGTAGAATTGAGATGAACATTGCAAGCACAATTTTCAAGAATGTCGACCCCATGATCTATCAAATAATAATATGAATGTAAGCACTAATTTGCAATGTTCTCTAAGGATATAACTATAAATCACATTAAGTAAAGGAAGCAATGTCAACATGTTTACTTATAAATGGTTGTGTTTTATCTCAAACAGGTTAAACGAGTAAAATAAATAAAAAAGCTATAAGGGTGCTGAAAATCCATTTTTAATGTATAAATCCCCCAAAATTTGTATCCAAACTCCAAAGATTTAGAAACAGACAAGAAAAGCTGTGTATATGCATAAATACCCGTCAGAAAGACTGTTTTAGCAACACGTGCAAGCAGCATACCGACCAATCCTGGTAAAGATTCATAAAAAATGAATTATTTTCATGTAAAGACTAATGTCTCAGATTCAAACAATTGCATAACTGAAAGGAAGGCCTAAAGTTATAGGTTTAATTCTATTAATTGCCAGCTGTTTCTGCCTTAGAAGCAAATTCAGTCATAGCCAAAAAAAACATTTGTGTATACATTTTGGTAAAATAAAATAAAATTAAATATTTAGCCTTACTTAGCCTAGTTTGAAAGCCTTTTGCTCTCATTACAAAAAAAAAACGTCTCATTTTTTTCACAAAAATGTTTTTATGGTCATTTTGTCTTTCTATAATTAGAAATTATGCCAAGAACTTTAAATATCTGGTTATGTGATTGTTACACTTTTAAACAACATAAGCATATCCAACACGATCTTCTAAATTTATGTTATTAAAGTTTGCTATCTGATTTAGACGAATCTATATGACATAATCACTTTCAAATGCACATCATACTGTGAAAATCTATTAGTTCGCCTCTATGAGTGTAACTGTGTAAGTAGCATCAGGAGGTCCACTCAGAACACTTGCATAGTTGCATACTTGCATTTTCTACCGTACTCATGTTTAGCATTAACAAATTTGGGATGTGTTACAAGTTGATAATTTTGTGATATCACTAATGTTTTGATACTGTAGAACATCTATGACATATAAATTAACAAAAAAGCCAGATATGTATCAAGGTTACCTGTACCAGCACCAAGTTCTACTGCTACAATCCCATCAAACTCAGATGAAGTATACATCTTATGCAAAACAAAATCACAGAGTACTAGTTCGGCTCTCCAAACCTGAAAAAAAAAATAGGCGTAATCCATTTTATACTCCTAAAAGTTCATAATTACATACATATCCTTCATACTTCTAAAGTTCATGTATCATGCGTACCATTTTAAAACACTGAAAATATCATATTTGGTCATTCCGTAGTAAATAAAATAAATTCAGCTACTTTAACAGCATATTTCACTAAATAAATGAAAAGAGCATTATGTGAAAGTACCCAAAAACATATCGTTTGCATATACTTTTTCATAGAGGAGAGACACAGGCACAAGTACACTGCAGCACATAAAAGCATTTTTTTTTAATCAATATTTACTTTCTAAACAAGCACGCACATGGATACGTGCTTGAGACAACCAGAATTCAGAACTATGGGGCTAATTACAAATAATGTTAAAGTGCAAAGAAACTGGATAAAATCATTTATTACCTGCAAACCAACCTTTGGAATTGATGAGGTGATATTGTGCTGGATAGCCACATCAAACTTGTCCTTTGGATGTTCTAAAAACAAGAAGGCTTCTTTAGAAAATATAACTATTTGCGGGTGTGGAACATACATATATAAAAGTAGGTGTAAACAAGTTGAGCTGCTCGTGAGCTACCCGAGATCGGCTCGCTAAAAGCTTGAATCGTGCATGAGCTTATAGGAGCTTGAGGCTATAATGGAGCTCTTTATTAACCGAACTAGGGCCCGAGCTAAATATATCTTGACTAAGCTTGTGAGCCTAAACAAGCCTAATATTTATATAATAACATATTAAATATGTATACTTACATAGTTATATTATTAACATGTATAAAAAATTATGATAAAACCAACTAAACTATACATATTATGTTACATATAAAAACTAAACTGAGTTACATCCTACAACACACATAAAATTATAATAATATACATAAATAAAGTACTTAAATTATTAAGAAATAATAAATAAGTCAAGCCCAAGCCGAGTTCAAGCTTGAAAAACTACTCGCGAGCCGAGCTCGAACCCGAGCTTTAGAAATATTGCTCAAAATGAGCTAGCTTAAGCCTAGGGAGCTCAGGCTTGTTTACACGCCCAAAATAAAAGGTACTTAACTCATAAGATGAAAGGAACTATAAGCTACAATACGATTAGAAAAACTCACTTTTGCGCCTAGGTAAAGCAAGATCACCATCATCATCCAAGCTTACGTCCTGGGGCCGTTTTGAATCATCAAAGACCTGATATTCATATTTGCCTTCAATGTACTCAACATCTACATTCCATTATGAACATACATTATTTTTCCAGTCAAAATAATATTAAGTTTCAAGCTATGTTAGTTAAATCTTGCAATGGGGAACAAAAATTGCATTACCTGATACCATGTCATTTCGGGAAAGACCAATAACATAATAAGTTTCTATACTTACTTGTAAAAAGAACAGACTAGCAGTTAGCAGAAAACTAGGTAATTGAATTAACCAAAAGAAAAATGAAAACGAACTAACCAAACCAACTGAGAAACTAATTTTTTGCATAACCGAACTTTTGTGGGTCAATATGAATGTGAATGTATCTAGTTGAAGTCTATCTTCGCCCTGCATGTTTTATATTTTTCTCCATCAAGTTGTTTGTTGGGACTCCATTGAGTTGTGTGTTTGTTGGTCTGTAGGGATCGCCAACTTATAGAACGTGACAATGGATATTATTACTTTTGGTATAAAACTATTGGATGGATAAACGCAAGATCAGGAGATTGTGCACAATGCACTGAACTCTCAAATAAATTTACTGACACTGCCAGAAAAGGAAAAAGAAACTATCAACATGAAAATTGAAACGTTCAACAAAGTAAATATGTTGAAGCAACACTTAATTCTAACATAGAGCAAGGATCAGGTCGTTTACCGGTCGTGCCCAGGCAGCGTGTATGCTACCCTATTTAATTCGAGCTGCACTTGTATGCTACTATTGGCCCAAATAAACCAAGTAATATCCATTGTGACGTTCCATAAACTGAACCAGCAAACAGACAACTCACTGCAGACCTGCAGTCCAACAATGATGTACAACCCTTTTAAGAATAAAGATCCACTACTGCAGCCAAATAGAAAAGTGTGGGCCCATCGCTCAAGTTTTTAAATCGTTTCGTCAAAATGCATTGATTCCCTGAATCGCATACCGTAAACAGTAATTAAAACTAGAGGAAACTACAAAACATGCAGAGCCGAACTTTTGTGTGTGTCAATATGAAAGTCAATGTATCTAGTTGAACTATTTTGAATCGGTTATGGCTATATGTTCATAAATAACCAAAATAACATAGTCGTACAACCAATAAAACTTTACGTTTCAATCTTTTTAACCTGTTTCATATAAGTTTATAACCTGTTTATAATCACATATAACTTGCATTCTCCTTCTCTTCTCCTGTAACCGAAAAAAACCTAACAATTTGTAATATAGCGAACCGACACATGATAAACCATAGGACACATAGCTGATAGCTCTATATCCTAGTGCTAGATGTCTGTTTCTACGCTGATAAGTGTTATTTGGAACTTGACTTTGCATTAATTCAAGCTAGTGATAATCATTCTCCCTAAATTAATGGTCTCAGCTTCAGATTTTAGAGCTTAATATATACAAAAACACAGATTAATGTAATTAAAGTGATTAGATTGATAGAGAATAAGAGAAGCGAGACTATAAATAATAATAATAATAATAATAATAATAATAATAATAATAATAATAATAATAATAATAATAATAATAATAATAATAACCTGGAAGAAGGGAGAAGGTGAAGTGAGAAACGAAGGAGGCTGAGAAATTAGGAGGACAGCCTAAGTGAATCTCACTCATTACATGATCATCTTCTTGTTGTTGCTGTTGACTGTCGTCCGACGACCTCCATGTCTCCGGCGGTTCAATTGGTGGTGCTACGCTCTTTTCGCCGTCCATTTTAACCGCTGAACCACCCAATCCTAACCGGAGACCCAATCCTAACCGGGAGAAACACTCATGTTGTTTCGGAGTGGCTTGGGAAACGAGGGTTAAGCCTTTGAGACTGAAAAAGACCGAAAGGTCTCAGTTCTAATCTAATTCAACTCAAGTTTTACCAACTTTGTTCTTTTAAGCGGGTGATGGTCGGTTTTCCCTGGCTGTTGAACTATCGTGGGCCTTTGCCTACACAGCGTTGTATGTGTTCGCGGGCGTATAGGGTGCCTTTAGCCATGGATTACCCAGGTAGTCGGGACATCATGCTTAGTTGGTCCAATTAAAAAAAACTAGGGTGTCAATTCTTGACATATGTTGTTAACCTCATGAAAAAAACAGGTTTGGGTCTACTAACACGACATGTTTAGAAATAGGTTGGGTTAGGGTCGGTTTGTATTAAAAACAGGTTAAGTTGTCATGTGGTAAGAGTGAGGTTTAAAACTCAAGCCATCAAAAGAGAGGGGCGTGGAGAGGTTTAGGTTTCAAAATTCTAACGGTTATGTGTTTTTTTTTACGCCCAACCATTAAAAGCTCCACCTCACCTCCAACCTTCGCCCCACGTCGGTGGCCATTACCACGCCATAATTCCCACGACAGAGGGTTGGTGTTTGGGGCGTGGGTGAGCTTTCCACGCTCAAACCCACACTCCACTCCCTTTACTCTTAACCATACATCATAAACAGGAATCCGGTCATCATCAAGATCATCGCGTCTTCCCTCTCTGCAATTACTGGATTATCATATACGCATATGTACTTGTTTTCCATGACATGTTTAAGAATTGTGTAACATTAAACATATACAAAGCTTTATCAAGCTATTTAGTATAGTCGACTACAAACGCTCCAAGCTCGAGTTATACACAACTGGTTTTCTATCTTAGAATTATATTTTGGTAGCCCTTGATACAAAGTATGCACACCATATGAGTCACTTATACAATAGTGTTAACTATTATCCAACATGAAACATTAGCATTAAGATTTTGCTCTATAAGCTGCAAACCGAGCTTTAATAGCATCATAATCAGGAAGTTTAGGATGAACATGTCCCGTCTGAGGTTCCATGGTCACATACGGTTGGTTCGAACCTACCCTTGTCTTCCCTTTATGTTCCTCCATCCTCGGCGGACTCACACGTGGCAAAGTACCACTCTTTCTCCTCCATTTGTTCTTTACTCGCGGTGCTACTACAACTTTTTCGTCGTCCCACTTTTCAACATTTGGATGTGTCGAAACATCCTCATTCTCTTTGTTGTCGTCATTTTCTTGTACATTTGATACCTTTTTGTTGGGATCGTTTCTCAAGTAAGGCGGCCAAAAGTTGAAGAACGATTTTGATTTGGTTGAGTCATCTGAAGAACTTGAACTTGAACTTTGGTCCGGACTTGTGCTTGTCTCGCGACTAGTCGTAGAGTGTAGGCTAGTGGTTCTTGACCACAAATTTAACAATCGTTGACGCATATTTTCTGCTTGTATTACAATATCAGCATTCGATTCATCTTTTTTACGCGCGTTGCTATCGTCGTTTATTGTTTCTTGAATGTTGATCATCCACATGTTTTCGTTATCGGTTATACATGATTCTTTGTCTTGATTGTCACTAGCATTGATGGACCAGTCCTACAAGGGAAAAACATTGAATGTTAAACAAAGCATGCACTCAAAACACACATGCTAACTCTAAACAAAACTTGTTTAGTTTTGTTTTTAGTTTTAAATAAATCTCAATTATCTAAAAATTTGATGAATTAAAACATTTTTTTGCATATTGAACTGATGTACGAAGAAACAGATGTTATAAGCTATGCTCGAAATATATATTAGTTGCAAAACGATTTAGGGAGTGTTTGGGGTTGTGTTTTGAAATTGATTTTTAGATTATTGCGTTTTGAAAACGCAAATAATCAGTTTTAGTGTTTGGGGTTGAGTTTTGAAATTAATTTTTAGGCTATCAAAACATTATAATCTAAAAGCAGCTTCATCTCTGCTTTTTCAAATGCCAGAAGCTATTTTTAAAAATCAATCCCAAACACCCTCTTAATGATATCTAGAAATTTATGCATTATTAAAAGAGATTGTGATATTTACAACAATAGAATTGTTTTGTAATGTACAAGATCAAAGGTACAAGGTGCAAATAATACACAAACACCTTTAACTAGTCATGTAAAAATAAGTTTCATTTATTTATTTCTAGTATAAAATAATAGCAAACTAGAAAGCATGTAGATTAATGAATAGACAAAAACAATCATATTTTTTCATGTGAAAACATCCCCGAAAAAAGAATCTCTATTTAATTTGTATTTGACTTCTATAACTATTTTCTACTTATCATTTTTATTAGGGGGCGGAGCGCTATCTGAATTGGTCACGTGTACTCCACTACCAGCACGGTAACACCGTCGCCGGTGATGCTGGTAGTAGATCCGTGAACCATTCTCTGGTTCTAGTTAATGCACGGTAACAATGATTTTTCTCCTTCTTTGTCTCTATCTCTCTCTCTCTCTCTCTCATTGATTGTGGGTAAAGAATCAGTGGAGTGTTGCCTCAAAAAAAAAGTGTTTCGGTGAAGGAAATCAGAGAAGTGATGTGTCAACGCAGGATTGGTTGAAATCAATGGAGTTGAAAAAACTCACGGGTAGCACCCCGTCCCCCCTTAACGAAATCTAATCTTGACAATTTAACAAGAACAAGACATTTTTTTTTTACCTATGACCTGTAGTAAGTAGTCTAGTGTTCCTTTGATATATTGGCTGTTTAAAAATAACAGAAAAAAAAAAAAAGAACAAATAGAAACTTACACCATGAGATGGATATGGTTTGTATAATCTATTATCTAATGACTCAGGATCCCACTCCACACCATGTTCTTGAGCTATCTCTTGCATCAACCGAACTTTCATGTCTTTTGTCGGGCTACGCGGATTCAACAAATCGATAAACTGAAAGACATCATACATTTTTTGTTTTATGGTTAATATTACAAACGTACCATGTTTAAAGTTCTAACCTGAACTGACCTCTTTGTTGACGAGATATTCAAATGACTTTCCATATCTCTCAGAAAATAAGGTTCTAAGTTTACGTAGTTCCGGCAAATCAGCAAATCTTGCAGCTGCGTATATCAAGGATGAGACTGCTTCCTTGCATTCCTCTGGGCAATCACTGTGAGTGAAGACTCAACAATATTAATTGTTGCCCTCTAGGGTCTCATGGGATGAAAAAAGGTTTGGGTCTTGGTTGAGAAATTATGGCCAAGTTCAACACTTCTCTTTTAAATTCTGTTTTTTTCTAATAAACAATTTCGAATAATGTTACGTGTCAACACTATACCATTCTGTAAAAAAAACTTCTTTAATCAAAATCCATTTTTTTAATTTTGCATATTTCCTTAAAATCCGCCCTGTGTTCACGAGTTTACTTGAGGAGGGAAAAGAAAGGAAAATAATCGATGGAAAGGAAAAGAAAAGAATTGATACATATCCTTCCCTTCCAAAACGAAAGAAAAACTAAACTAAAGAATTTGACCTAATTTTCCTTCCATTTCCTTTCTTTTATTTCCTTAAATGAAACTCGGGAACACAACATATTTTGTTTTCCTTTCTTTTCCTTCCTTAAATGAAACTCAGGAACACAATCAATTTTTTCTTCCCTTTCATTTCCTTTCTTTTCTTTCGTTAAGTTAACTCGGGAACACAACGTTAATAAAAGAAAGAAAAGAAAAGGATTTTTTTTTATGAAAATGTTTATATTAGACTTATAATGATAATAATGATACTTTTATATTAAATTACCAAATTGTGTCCTTGTTTACTATGTTGTATAATTTGTAAAGATTGACAATAATGTGTGAGATGTATCATGTATATCAATATCCAAGGTTAATAAAGACTACCGCATGCTTCAATACGCACACAATCCTCACTTTCATATTCGATTTGCAAAACAAATGGTTCAAACAATCGTGAACCATTTATATTATTTGCAAAACAAAAGATTTTAAATAGTATTTGTCCAAATATGATTTGTGTTTAATATCAATTTTTGAATACTTAGAACTCTATAGATGATGCAAATATGCAACAAATTCTCTGTTGTATTCGATGAAAAATATTTCATTACTCAATTGGATAACGACTCCTCAAAAAATTAAGAAGTTTCCTAAAGAATGTCTACGATGAGAGTTGTTAAGCTGTAACATCCAAAATTTAAAAAAAAAAAATAAAAAAAAAATGCTAAACGTTTAATTGGTTGATAATTAAATAGATATCTAATAAATATATGTATATCACTTTTGTTGAAAGGAAAACATTTTTCAAAGTTTAACAAATACAATATGAGTATGCCTAATGTATGTCATGTACGTGGCTTAGAGTTAAAATAAACAAATGATTTTGATTTCCATCTTCATCTCGTACAATTCGGGTATTCCGTTTATACTTCATCCCTTTAAAAGCCTTGGCAAATTTTAATATTATAATGGTTATCTTTTGGAACGAACCGAACGATAGATGTGGCATCAATATCTTGTCATCACCTATCACCAACCTTCAACTCTTATAACCCATTGGCCCTGTAAACTAAAAATCGCTGCCACACTTCATCTTTCTTTTCAAACTGTATCGCACCACCATACACCATCGCACC
This sequence comes from Ambrosia x helenae, assembly GCA_030844895.1. Lineage (NCBI taxonomy): Eukaryota > Viridiplantae > Streptophyta > Magnoliopsida > Asterales > Asteraceae > Ambrosia > Ambrosia x helenae. The sequence goes on along the minus strand of JAUTDX010000681.1, from coordinate 13,141 downwards.
ACGTACTCGGCTTTCGTTTTCACTGTCAGCCACCATCACGCATTTGTGCATCCTCACTTTTGCCTCACTCTCCGATTTGCCTCGGTTCGACTATTAAGGTAAGGAACACAACCCTCTATTTACGTTTAATGCGCTTAAATTTTCGAATACGGCCTTTATGATGGTTGATTTATTCCGGCGACTAAACGAAGTCTAGAAAAAAAATGGGGCGGTTTTAATACGATACGATTTCTGTTCGCTCGTACCTCTGTTCGATGAATGATATGGTTCCGATTGTGGCACCGTGATGTGATATCGTATCTCTTTCTTATATTGGTGTGTGATCTTATTTTGAGTATGTAATCTCTTGTCTTCTTGTATCGATATGGTTCATATGTCCTGATATTAGTATTGTCTATCTATCTATATATATATATATTATATAAGTATATATCATATAGGTCGTGTGTGCTAAGATGTGTGTGTATTTTCATGTGTACAGAATGTTTGTGGATGTGAATTTTAACTAAACCAATGGTGTGTTGTGTGGCATATATATAAGATGTGTGTAAAATGTGTAGGTGGTATGTAAAGATGATCTATGATGAGTAGGTTAGATATATGATGGGTAGGTTAGATAGGTAAAATTATGGGACTATGTATTTTGTTTATAAATCTAAAGGTTCGGTCAGGGCCTTTATTATAAGTTCATATCATACTTCTAAACTTTGAATAAGAAACCAAATCGTAAATTCGTCAATAACAAATATACGCATTCTTTTTTTATGTAATATTTGGAACCTAAATAGTTTTGACTAGTAAATTAAATATTGTTAGATTCGGGTATTTGGTCGCCGGGAAACTTCAACGAACTAGTAAATTGATGGAGTTAATTTATCATAAAAAAAACTAATTTGGAAAATAGCGGGATTAGGTTGACGTAATTGTTGAAGACGAATTTTCTTTGCTTCGCTCAACCAAGGTACGGATTCCGTTTCCTTCTCTTTATAGTATTTATTTTTATATATATATATATCCTGTCCGTTACTTTGTAGTGCGGATTTTGTTGAATTCATATGTTCCATTTGATTTTTGATAGCATGCAATACACCTTCATTTTGTAATCATTGTTGCATGTTCCATTTAGACTTTGCTAGTATATTAAAATATGATATGGCTTTTGTACTCTGTCACCCGAGCACTCTGTTTCTGACTTGTCGTTTGGGCGTCAGCGACATGAACACTTTCCGTGACAGTGCGTAATAAAAATCACGGCGTCTTTAACATGGTCCCTTAGAGGCGTATGGATATATCCTAGATCTGTTTCTGATTTCTGACATCTGATATATGTTTCTGTTTTCTGGAGATGAATGTGTGTACGCCACGCGCACCATCTCATAGGTGCATGGACTAGCTATCTATGTACCCCTCTGTTTAGGCTCGTGGGTGCTTCTACATTACGTGACTTATTTATTGGCTTGTATAGTCACGTATTTTAGTATATGATATGTTTTGTGTTGATATATATATATCTGATTTGTTCTGTATGTATCTGATATAAGTTTTGAGATTCGATTCGTGTCAGTATCTGTTTTCAGTTTCAACTTTTATTTCGGTTCAGCTTCGGTACCTTTTCGTAATATTGTATGTCCGGCTTTACTTGTACTGTTGATTTCTCCGTTACTGAGCAACCTTTGGCTCAGCCGTATTTTCTTTGTTTTGTTTTTCTTATGTGTTCGCAGGTAATCTGGGGAATCAGGGATGAGTGAGAGAGTAATGAAGTTCAAGAATAATTAAACTCTCATTTTTGTTTATTTCAGTTTTAAATAAATTAAGACTTAGGATTTTGTACGGTTTGATTTAAGACTCTCGATTGTCTTTTCGACTATGTTTCTATTTTTAAATGGATTGTGTTTGCTTTTGATATCTGTAATAGTGACATTTCAACCTGTCCGGGTTGGGGTGTGACAGTTATGGTATCAGAGCCCAGGCTCTTTCCTGTAGAAAACTTAAGCTTAAACAAATAAACCTGTGAGATAAAGGGTAGACGATGGGTTAGGATTCATCTTTGTCATTTTCCGCATAATATAAATGCTTTCTCTGCTCACACGTATAACTTACTTTCAGAATGGCTCCTAGACGTACGAACAACTCTAATAATGATGCTGAGACTTCTGGTGACGTTCCTCTTGTGACTCTCGTTGCGAACGCTGTCAACGCAGCGATTGCTGGTTTGGTTCCTAACTTGATCCAACAGTTGCAGCAGGGCAATGCCAATGCCAATGCTAATGCTAATGCTAATGCAAATGGCAATCCTCCTGATGGCATTCATGTTTGGCTTGAGCGTTTTCAGAAGCAAAAGCCAAAGTCTTTTAGTACTGCTGCCACTCCAGTCGAGGCAGAGAATTGGATTGCCCACATCGAGAAGTTGTTTGAGGTTTTGGGAGTTGACGATGTGTTCAAAGTTAGGCTTGCTAGCTATAAGTTGGAGGACGATGCTCACCGTTGGTGGATGACTCTGAAGAATGCCCGAGGAGGTGATAACTATGCTGCTACATTGCCATGGAATGACTTTCGTACACTGTTCTATCAGCAGTACTTTACTGATGCTGACCGTAGCGAGTATTTGAGGGAGTATTCTACGATCATGCAGGATGACGACGAACCAATCATGGAATTTAAAGCTCGTTTCTGTCGCCTGGTGAGTTTTCTGGGCCCGACTGCTGGTACTCATGATCAGCAAACCAATCGTTTTAAGTGGGCTGTGTGTGATCGGGATAGGAAATTTATCCTGAACCTTCGTTTTGCGGACATTAATGAGATTGTGGATGCGGTCAAGAATTTGAATAATGATACGAAACATAGGCAGAAAACTTTTGATGAGGGTCGCAAACGGCCAAGGGAAAACAACCAAGGTGATTCTTCTATTCAAGATGATAGTGATCAAAATCGAGACCGTAGGCACCGTTCTAATAGGAATCATAATAACCAAAATCATCGCCCTGCACAGAATCAGACGCAGCAGAACCATGAAGTAATTCCTCCTTGTGCCACTTGTGGGAAGGCTCACAGAGGGATATGTCGTCGAGCGGAAGGCCTTTGTTTCAGTTGTGGGAGTTCGGAGCACAAGGTTAGAGAGTGCCCTCGGCGTAATCAGCAAGCTAATACTGGGGAAAACGCGAGACCTGCTGGAGGACGAGTTTTTGCGCTTAATGCCAATAATGGAGCCAATGTCCAAGGTACGGTTTTCGGTTAAATTGCATATTGTTGAATGTGATATGTATGCTCTTTGAATGTGCCTACTGCTTTAGATTGTGCAATTCGATTCATGACCATAGTATGGTTTACATCATCTAGTGGAGTTGCCATCGTCCTCATTGTCTAAATCCATTTACGTCACGAGTACTTTGATATTTGATATGTTGACTTCGTTTGATCTCGTGTGAATTTTGACTTGTTTAGTTCCCGTTTACATGTCACTTCGATAGCCTAGTAATTTGTTTAGCATGTAGTATCGTCATACATTTATGATATCTAAAATATGTTCCGTACTTGTTATATTAAAATTTGCTTATTACCAATATTTATCAATTTTGAGGACAAAATTTTTTTTTAGAGGGGTAGAATTGTAACATCCAAAATTTAAAAAAAAAAAAATAAAAAAAAAATGCTAAACGTTTAATTGGTTGATAATTAAATAGATATCTAATAAATATATGTATATCACTTTTGTTGAAAGGAAAACATTTTTCAAAGTTTAACAAATACAATATGAGTATGCCTAATGTATGTCATGTACGTGGCTTAGAGTTAAAATAAACAAATGATTTTGATTTCCATCTTCATCTCGTACAATTCGGGTATTCCGTTTATACTTCATCCCTTTAAAAGCCTTGGCAAATTTTAATATTATAATGGTTATCTTTTGGAACGAACCGAACGATAGATGTGGCATCAATATCTTGTCATCACCTATCACCAACCTTCAACTCTTATAACCCATTGGCCCTGTAAACTAAAAATCGCTGCCACACTTCATCTTTCTTTTCAAACTGTATCGCACCACCATACACCATCGCACCACGTACTCGGCTTTCGTTTTCACTGTCAGCCACCATCACGCATTTGTGCATCCTCACTTTTGCCTCACTCTCCGATTTGCCTCGGTTCGACTATTAAGGTAAGGAACACAACCCTCTATTTACGTTTAATGCGCTTAAATTTTCGAATACGGCCTTTATGATGGTTGATTTATTCCGGCGACTAAACGAAGTCTAGAAAAAAAATGGGGCGGTTTTAATACGATACGATTTCTGTTCGCTCGTACCTCTGTTCGATGAATGATATGGTTCCGATTGTGGCACCGTGATGTGATATCGTATCTCTTTCTTATATTGGTGTGTGATCTTATTTTGAGTATGTAATCTCTTGTCTTCTTGTATCGATATGGTTCATATGTCCTGATATTAGTATTGTCTATCTATCTATATATATATATATTATATAAGTATATATCATATAGGTCGTGTGTGCTAAGATGTGTGTGTATTTTCATGTGTACAGAATGTTTGTGGATGTGAATTTTAACTAAACCAATGGTGTGTTGTGTGGCATATATATAAGATGTGTGTAAAATGTGTAGGTGGTATGTAAAGATGATCTATGATGAGTAGGTTAGATATATGATGGGTAGGTTAGATAGGTAAAATTATGGGACTATGTATTTTGTTTATAAATCTAAAGGTTCGGTCAGGGCCTTTATTATAAGTTCATATCATACTTCTAAACTTTGAATAAGAAACCAAATCGTAAATTTCGTCAATAACAAATATACGCATTCTTTTTTTATGTAATATTTGGAACCTAAATAGTTTTGACTAGTAAATTAAATATTGTTAGATTCGGGTATTTGGTCGCCGGGAAACTTCAACGAACTAGTAAATTGATGGAGTTAATTTATCATAAAAAAAACTAATTTGGAAAATAGCGGGATTAGGTTGACGTAATTGTTGAAGACGAATTTTCTTTGCTTCGCTCAACCAAGGTACGGATTCCGTTTCCTTCTCTTTATAGTATTTATTTTTATATATATATATATCCTGTCCGTTACTTTGTAGTGCGGATTTTGTTGAATTCATATGTTCCATTTGATTTTTGATAGCATGCAATACACCTTCATTTTGTAATCATTGTTGCATGTTCCATTTAGACTTTGCTAGTATATTAAAATATGATATGGCTTTTGTACTCTGTCACCCGAGCACTCTGTTTCTGACTTGTCGTTGGGGCGTCAGCGACATGAACACTTTCCGTGACAGTGCGTAATAAAAATCACGGCGTCTTTAACATGGTCCCTTAGAGGCGTATGGATATATCCTAGATCTGTTTCTGATTTCTGACATCTGATATATGTTTCTGTTTTCTGGAGATGAATGTGTGTACGCCACGCGCACCATCTCATAGGTGCATGGACTAGCTATCTATGTACCCCTCTGTTTAGGCTCGTGGGTGCTTCTACATTACGTGACTTATTTATTGGCTTGTATAGTCACGTATTTTAGTATATGATATGTTTTGTGTTGATATATATATATCTGATTTGTTCTGTATGTATCTGATATAAGTTTTGAGATTCGATTCGTGTCAGTATCTGTTTTCAGTTTCAACTTTTATTTCGGTTCAGCTTCGGTACCTTTTCGTAATATTGTATGTCCGGCTTTACTTGTACTGTTGATTTCTCCGTTACTGAGCAACCTTTGGCTCAGCCGTATTTTCTTTGTTTTGTTTTTCTTATGTGTTCGCAGGTAATCTGGGGAATCAGGGATGAGTGAGAGAGTAATGAAGTTCAAGAATAATTAAACTCTCATTTTTGTTTATTTCAGTTTTAAATAAATTAAGACTTAGGATTTTGTACGGTTTGATTTAAGACTCTCGATTGTCTTTTCGACTATGTTTCTATTTTTAAATGGATTGTGTTTGCTTTTGATATCTGTAATAGTGACATTTCAACCTGTCCGGGTTGGGGTGTGACATAAGCACTTTAGGAGCATGTCGAGTATTGATCACTATAAGCAAGCAATTGCAAGCTAATGGGATGGTTATCAGCTACACCTACTTGTGTTATAGTGCTCTACAAAAAAGCAGTTTTCGTTAATCAACACATATAATACACGAGACTATAACATAGTATATTATGCAAGAGTGACATGAGTCCATGCTTTACAATTTGCCTCATAAAGGTTGAGTCTAGTTTGAGATTTAATTGGGTTGAACCCGATGCTAAATCTATATTAGATAGTCTAAATAGTATTTTAAATTTTATGTTTAATTTCAATGTGGTTGATATTTCCAAATGATTTTTAACCATTTTATACCCCTAATTAATTAACTGGTTACGAAATGTGTTATTTTCTCACCTCTGGTCGTTCATTACCGTTAATTGGTCTGTAATCAGCGTGCAATATCGTCCAACAAAATCATAGCATAGTGTTCTAATCTGGTCGAGATATAGCCTTCCGGCCTGTTGACACCAAATGCTAATGTTTAGCCAATTTTTGTTCAATAATAAACAAAACGATGGCATGTAACTGGTCTTGGACTGGACCAGGAGTAGCTCTTGGTCTAGTCCGATTTTTGTTCAATTTTATTATGTGTCAAATGGTTTACACCACATTTTAAGAGAATATATTAAAGATAATAAAAATAATAATTAGACAAAAACATTTAAGAAATAAATACCCTTCTATATGCTTCAACATCGTGACCAATTCTTAAAAGCTCGGCAATGTCACCCCTTAAAAACTTTTGCATTGCATCTCGCCTTCTCTTGATTATCTCGATTCGCATCAACGTCAAGTTGATGTTTAGCTTGCTGATACATATCACGCACAATCAAAATAGTCGAAAAACATATAGGTGTTCATAAATTATTGAACCAAACGGTCCAATTAACCGAAGCAAGAAAGCATGTTTGGTTGGTGTGTCGTTTCCTAAAACCAATATCTTCCAAAATAGTCCCTCACATATGGGGGTGTTCATCAAGTAGATTTGTTTATTGAATTTTAAACTTTTAAAAAAGAACTCTGATTTGAATTCGAGTTTATTAGAATAAATCAAAGTGAGAAAACAAACTAATTAAAAATATATATATATATAAATAAAAAAAAATATGCACTTTTTTAGCAAAAAAAAGTATAAATAATATAAATCGAGTTTGAATATTTGGCCTACTCTTTTTAGAAAGCACAATTCAACTTCGATTCGAAAATTGAAAATGAATCGACTTTGGTTAGATTTTTTTCCCTAATTTGATTCGAATAATAAACACCTCTATTCACGTAATTACTTGCCATTTCGTATCAAACTTGCGTTTGAACCATGCTTCGAACATGTTTGCGAAGAACTTCATGAGTCTTTAAATCGACAACTTCAGGCTTGAAACGCCAATTTCCCTCTAGTTTAGTCAAAAGGAAAGTTTAAAAAACTTTGAATCTGAATCAAGTTAAACAAAGGATGACCATTGCATAAAGTGAAGAAAAGGAAGCTTTGCAATGAGCAACAAAGATCAAATGAAGCAAAGAATCTATAAATTGTATTGAAGGTAAGTAGGTAATTGGAGGCAAGAAAACACAAAACAAGAATTATGAGAATATATTAGTACCAACAAATACTTATTTCTAAGAATGTTTTATATCACAGTTTTTATTTAAAAAGATCAACGATGTACTTATTATTGTCGAACCATGTTTTGAACTGAATCAAATTGATATTTTTTAACGGCTCCTTTTGACCATAGCTTATTTAGTTATTTTGGTTAGAATATACTTTGATCGGTTATACAACCATACTCGTCCATATGTGACGCTTAATATTTAGCGTTACAAATCAGATAACAAAGTTTTATTTGGGGAAAGAAGAATAAAAGATTGAATCTTATTAATCTGGTGATAAAAGTTTAAATGATATTGTGAATTTTTTTCTATAAAATTTATTTAACATTATTTAAATGTATGAAGTTATAGTTTTATTTAACGTTTCCTCTTATATACATGGTCAAAGTGGTTATTATATTATTACATCTTACACTAGAAAAATTAATAGGACCTATAGAGTATACTTATAATTTCAAAAGAAATAATACCTCAAGTCGTCGATATGTCCGAGTGGTTAAGAGACAGACTCGAAATCTGTTGGGCTTTGCCTGCGCAGGTTCGAATCCTGCTGTCGACGTTACTTTTTCTCTCTTCTATTTTTATGGCAATGGTATCCAATCCTAAGGTTAGTTACGAATCCGTTGTCACATAAATCTTAAGTGTTTAATTATTTTATAGATAAATTGACTTTCCAACATCCATACTAGTAATTACTAATTTTGTAAGCACGTCTTGTTTTAACTATTGACTTTTTTTATTTTTATTTTTTTATAAAAGTGATTGTTTGAGTTAAGGGTATATAGTTCTATCCGGCTGGTCTTTTAAAATTTATGGAACAAACCGTTGACTATGATATTAAAAAATGACAAAGTGGTCGGACTTGATTGCTGGGTGGCTTGGGTTACCCCTTCCAGTGTTTAGAAGACCATAATTTTTGTTTGATTAGTCAGACATATGTTTCTTGGTGGGCGCTATGGAGGTTCAAGAACGATTTAGTTTTTATGAAGAAACGTCACAACAAGAATACGCTTTTTTGACGATATTATACATCTTTCATTTCTTTGGCATAGTTGTAGGAATCAAAAATGCAAAATTTCAAGGTTCGAGTGGCTTAAAAATCCCTTATTGTATATGTAGTTTTTTCCTTCTAGCGCCTTGCTAGAGGTATTTTCTTAATAAATAAACATAAATCTGCTAAATATAGCATATATAATTACTATTTATAACATTAGTAAAATATGAAGTAACTTTTGATCATTCTTTAGTTCTCTTTCAAACATACACCTCACGTTCCCTCCATCTCTCTTCTAACGACCATTTGTTTTTCATCTTTCAAAAAAACACAAACCAAACGATCATAAAATCAAATACCATTTTTGGTTCACTATTTTCTCAATTTTCTTCTTTTTTTTCCCATCCAATTCATCTTGATCCTATCAACTTTTATGCTAGAATACCGAAATAGTTCGAGCAATTGAAGAAGAACAATGGAGGAGGATAATGCTGATGCAAATTCAGAGCTAGACCCTGAATTGGAGTCTATATATGCAGGTGATTTACAATGTCGTTCGCGCTTGTTTTGAATTCGACGTGTTTGATTTTGCATTTTTTTTGTGTTATGTTAATGCAATTTGCTGAGCTTTTGTAGATATGGAATTGATGAAAGAGAGGTTTGCAAAGTTGTTATTAGGGGAGGATATGTCGGGTGGAGGCAAAGGTGTTTCGTCGGCTTTGGCATTGTCTAATGCGATCACGAATCTAGCCGGTAAGCGGGTTGATTTTGGTTTTGATTATTTGATTACGTTTTCATGGTCTTGTTGATAAATAGGGAGAGATGATGATGATGTTAGATGCATTGCATGTTAGAAATGAAAGCCTTTTAGGTTTTTATTGATTCAAGAAGTTGGTATATTAAAATATTTCGGTTCGGTTTTGTGGTTTTTGTTGTTAAACGGTTCGGTTTTAGGATTTTTATTTCTCGGTTCTCTTGGGATCGAGTTAACTGAGCTTCGTTTATGGGCTTTTTACGAGGTTTTGTCTAGGGATGAGTTCTGTATATATTGGTACCGTACCAAAAATACCGCTAACCAAAAATCACCAAAACTTGGTAACAGTACCGGTACCGGTACCGAAAATACACGATATGATACCTAATATTGCAAAACTTGATACCAATTGGACCAGTACTGGTATTTTCGATACCCGGTATCGAATTGCTCATCCCTAGTTGTGAACCGGTTTTGGTGTCTCTATCTGAACAGCCTCCATTTGAAACTAACTAGCTAGCATTTGATACATGAAATGTAGTAGGTGGTTTGATTGGGTTTTGAAAATTTATTTTTTCTCTTATTCAAATTTCATTTATTAAATAATATACCATTCAGACTCCATAACTTGTTTATTGTCGGTTTCATATTTAATTAACATTGCAAATCTACATCATAAGATAAAACTAATCCTTATTTTATCATAAGTAGTTATGTATACTATGAGGGTTTAAGGGATTAATTTTTAAAACAGCTTCTGGGTTTTAGAAATGCAAGGGTAGAGCTGCTTTTTTATTATTGCGTTTTGGTAGCCTGAAAATTCATTTCAAACCTCCTGAAAATTCATTTCAAAACTCACATCCAAACTGATTTTTTGTGCTTTCAAAATGCAATAATCTAAAAATCCATTTCAAAACGCAGCCCCAAACACCCCCTTTTAGATTATTGCGTTTTGAAAATTCATTTCAAAACTCACATCCAAACTTTGATTTCGGTCAAAACTAATAAGCAAGCTGAATCGAACCATGCAAACCCTTAGAAGTGTTTGCGCCCCGTCACATCGCAGATGCCCTGCTAGTATATATAATATTTATAACGTTATCTTGTTTAAATTATTAGTCTTACCCACGTTTTTTAAATGATTGATTTTTCAGATTTAAGTCAGGATATTAGTTTTTTTTAAAGGTTAACTTCATTAAAAAAACACTAGCAAAGCAAAGTATCTCCAAGTTAGAGATACCTGCTAGCTAAACCACATTACATCACATCAATACAAAACAAATTCCATCCTTTCCAATCTACTTTACCCTCTTTAAACCGACTCCTATACCACAGATATCCCAAAGCTTGATGTCGGACACAATATTCACCACCTTTACCTCCGTATTATTAAACTTCTTATCATTCCTAGCTTGCCACAAGCGCCAACACGTCAAAACAAACACCCCATAAAGAACCTCTTTTCTAATCTTCGACCCATCAACATGCTCAATCAAATCTAATACATCATGAAGCGAAAACAGGTACACATTAGGAATTTTGCACCACAAAGCAACACCACTCCACACACCATTGGCAATATAACACGCCGTAAAAATATGATCCGGATTTTCTCCCACTTCTCCACATAATGAACACAATCCATCTCCGAACATAATATTTCTACAAGCAAGAGCGACCATAGTCGGATATTCTATCCATGTTCGCTCTCCACATAAAGATATTGCACTTGTTTGGAATCCACTTGCACCACCTATACTTATTAGAATCCTCGCTCGAAACTTCCCCGGTGAGCCAAAATCTCATCTCTTTCACCGAATAGTTAGTTTACGGTTGTTTATTCCAGACCCACTCATCCCCCTTACTAGATAAACGAGTAGAAGCAATCAATCGATGGCATTGAATCAGCGTCTGCACCTCAACATCTGAAACGGATATTTTTACTCCAATCCCACGAAACTAAACCATTTCCCGGATCAGACCCAAGTCGTTCAACTACCGAACACCACTTATTTTTTTCCAACCGAAAAGGATTAGGAAATAGACTCCTAAGTGGCTCGTTTCCCACCCAATTATCAGTCCAGAATTTTATATCCGTACCCCTACCAACAATACCCCGAATCATAATGACAAACTGAACATTCTGAACCTTCAAACGAAAACCGAGCCTCACCACTTTAGACCAAGTTATTCCAAAGAGCCTTAAGTTTATTGGGTTGTTTGCCTTTGCTTAAATTACAAATTCAAACTCTTATCGCTCATTTAAATTCTACTAGTAAAAATATTTCCATGAACATTCTATAAGTACCTAGCCTTATTAGTTTTGCAATATGTGTCGGTTTGATTTGTGAATACGAGCTAAAAACTAAACCTACAATCAATATTTTGATTTGCGAAAATCGATCATTATGTTACATATACATGATCCAGTTAATTGTTCAACAGCTTCTATATTTGGAGAAATATCGCGCTTAGAACCAATGCAGCTGAGAGTAAAGCAAGGTGGCAAAAAGAAATCGATTGGTTGTTATCTGTGACCGATCACATTGTTGAATTTGTTCCTTCAAAACAAAATACTAATGGTGTAACAATGGAGGTACCAATCTCAATATTTACGTGTGTTATATTTCATAAATTTAAGTTTAAAGCTACAAATTAAACGTATAATTTTCATAGATTATATTACAAGGCAACGAAGCGATGTGAATGTTAGCATTCCTGCCCTAAAGAAGCTTGATTGGATGCTTATGGTAAGAAATCACTATTTTATTTTACTTTATAGCCCATTCTTATAACCTATATATATAAATATGTTTCATGTACAAAGGTCATATTTTGTAAGAAACGTGAGAAACTAAAAATTGACATGTAAGCATCATGTTTTGAATTTAGGCATGATATTATTAGATTGTTTTGGCTAAAAAAAATACTAAACACTGTATAACACAATGCAATGTATTATAGCTATAAAATTTAAAACACATCTAAAACATATTGATTAACACTTAAAACACACTACTTAACTTTTTTGGCGTGGTCTTTAAGTATTAAGCCTAGAATATATTGTGTTGTTGTTTTTAATTGTTATGTGAAGGGATAGGGAGCCTAATCCAAGGGAGGAAGTGCCCCTATCCCCATAAGATAGGATCCTCGCGCCAGACAGCGCGCCAGGATCCATTCGGCCGCATTGCTAAAAGGTGTGCAAGGCAGTGCACAAGATAACAATTGATAAGCAAGAGCAACACCTGATAAGCGCGGTGTGACCACGCGCGGAATCTTCCCTCATCACCTTTTGTACGAGGTACAGAAGATAACAAAAGGAAGATTCACAAGGATCTCTGGCAGAGTACGCGCCAATAATAGAGCGACAGGTGGCAGGATGGTCCAACCACCACTGACAAGGACGGCGACATGACTGTAGCCACGCTCCCACCATACCGTCGTCTACAGTGACAGCAGACATCCCCTGCTGATGTCAGAAGCCATGGTCAAACGACTGTAGTAAGGACAGGGCGCCGTCCGCCAATCACAGCTCGCCACGTGTCCGCCTCGAGCAGCAGCCATGCTGCAACATGACGTCATCCACAGTAACACTGCTTTCCCGCCATTTCTATGAAAAGGCTTGGACTTGGGCCTTGGACCAGGCCCCAACTAAAGATTGTTTCTCATGGCTCCTCAGCTAAGCCCGTGAGTTCTCCTATAAATAGAAGAAGACATCTCCTTGCAAAGGATCCGAAAATTCTC
>JAUTDX010006699.1:0-34129 GCA_030844895.1 Ambrosia x helenae | reverse complement strand
TTCTACGTTCTCGACCATCTCCTCCTTAAGCTATGTGCGGGTGCGGATGAAGTGCCACATATCCTCTTGCCACCCTAAGGACACAGCTACGGATCGAAACCCACAGTGGACCGTCTCCACGGACATTCCTAATGTCTGTAATGTATTTATAATATTGAGATGGAAGTCATTTCTTATACCCGTCGATCTCCAGGTTTGTACTTGTACCCATTCAAACAGTGAGATTTAATATGTGTATAAATATGTATGCATGTATGAATGTGTATATCAGTAGTTTGTACCTCTCCCCTACCAACAGTGAAAAATCTTCATCGTAAACAATCGGTTTGTCCTTTGATTGTTTACCTCTTCTAGACGGCTTTTTCCCCTACGTTGAAAATTTTATATAACAATTAAAACAACAAAAACAAGAATAATAATAATAATAATAATCAAATTAATAATAATAATATAATAATAACCGCAGCCTTATCTTCCTTTTTTTGCTTTTCACTTGTTGTTGGCCGCCCCCCGAGTATCGGTTTGTACTCAGGAGGTTTATGTTTAGTCATAATCGGATTCAACACCTCCTTCATCTTCTGCAACATGCTTTTTTTAACTTGCGGCGGTTTGCGACCTTAGTTGCTCAGCGAATGCATTCATTTCCTGCTGAAAGTCATACTCGGGATTCTCAGCTACTTCTGGCAAATAGTCAAGTCGTGTCCAGAAGACGTCGATATCATCAGTGCCAGTGACACTTGTATACCTGTATATATATTCAATCACAACAACAATCAATAATCTACAAAAAATTTCGGATTTTTATAGAAAATTTCGGCAGAGTTTCCTCTGTTTTTGTACGAACCAGACAACACAAGTCGTCTACAAAACGCTTCAAACATTTATAAATTTGACTATTATATCCTAAAAAAAAATAATAAGTCTAAAAAATGATGTTACCTTTCATATCATACGATTGCAGTTGACAGGAACATGGCAATCCATAATTCGTCTTGAGTCGGTAATCACAAGACCTCTTTTTTCTATTAACCACTTTATCTTGTTGACCCCTCCGACCATCAAATCAAGCGCTGTATGGGAAACCCTACCGATTACGTCTTGAAACATCGGTAGGTCATGTTTCCACATTCTTGTTGATCGACTGTATTCGAAGGAGTGCTTTATCGCTACGCGCCGTGACTCCATAATTTTGTCTATTTTCATCACAAGCGCGTGGAGCGAGTTGTTCGGGCCTTTTATGTGTCTCTTAATCAAAGCATGTGACTCTCGGCCTGTTGGTCGTACTCTGACCGAATGTAAGGTTTGCATCTAACCATGCTTCCACAAACATTTCTTTATAATCTTGGAGCCCAAATGACTCCATGTAATCATAAACCTCTGTAAAAAACAGAATAATGATGTCAATAAAGAAAATATGTACGCTTGTAAAGCAAAAAAAATAAAATATATACCCTTTCGACCGTCCCGACACATGGTTGTGTAGAGCGCTTCAAGATTGTATTCGTAAGACTCTGGGTCAGCAGATTTACACAGTCGACCCGATACTGCAAAAATATTTCCATTCTTCTTTTGGAAATCCTGCTTTATGATACTTTACAATATTTTGTTGAATATGATACCTGCAAAAGCAAATAATAATAAAATAATAATAATAAATAATAATATAATAATAATAATAATATAATATAATAATAAAAATAAAAATAATATAATATTTTGTTGGAATTGATACCTGCAAAACAATTTCGTAGCATTCGGGAGAACTGTAGCCACATGCATTCATCAGCCAGATTCTATCTGTAACAATTACACGTGGCTCCATACACTTCTCCAGCAAATCTTTGAGCCTCTCTAGCACCCATATGTAGTTACTCGTTTTCTCTTTAACGATAAATGCTTTGGGCGATACAAAACGATAAGTTCGTCGATGTCATACCCACAATTTGAACAAACGGGATTCTGTACTCGTTCGTTTTGTAGGTGGCGTCGATCAGCATCACATGTGGGAAGGCACGCCAGAGATTGTACGAGACCCGGTGTGAAAAGAAAATATTCTCAACAGCATCTGTCTCCGGATTCTGCTTTGGTGTAGTAAGTAAATTTCTTTTCAACTAGGATACTCTCGAGTATCTGCATAACAATAATAATAATAATTATAATAATAATAATAATATTTAATATTTAACAACAACAACAATAATAATATAATAATAATAATAATTAACAATAATAGTAAGTAATAATAATACCTGCATTGGAGTTTTGGTCGCCGTAAATTCTGTGTTTAATCTTGCTATGGTATTGTGTATGTCTCGTAGAATGCATACATTATTCGGGTTTTGTGCTCTAATGGCCAAATGTATGTTTGCTGGTTCAGGCCCTGAAAATAAAGCGAAAATAAAGCGTTTCACCATATTTTCTTCATTGTGGTGTCAGCCTCCTAGCAAAAGCGTGACCCTCAACATGTTTAAAAGGGTCATGGTTATGATTCGGGTGTTTAACCACCAACTTCCAACCGTCTTTGCGTAGCCTCCGATTAACATAAATGGACAGTTAATCCTTTTGCTACCCGAAGCCCGTACTGTGGCTGTAGTTTGGTATTCGCAGCACGGTCGCATCTCAGGTCTATCCTAATTTTTCTTGCATTATTTCCCGTGCCTTTTGAAACAGAACGTCATCGGTCACTAGGACGTAACCGCTAGCAAGGGCTCTATCGTAAGCCCATTGTTTCATCTCTTCAATAGACCCGAATACCTGAAAATTTATACAAGAGTCTAGTCTAAATTCATACTACTCTAAATTATATATTACTGTAAATTTATACTAGTTCAATCCAACAAACCCTAAAACGTGGTGAAGATATACTAGTGTAAATAAATAAACGCACCTGCTCGGTTTCATACGAAACATCCGGGTTAGGTTCAACTTTTATGTTAACACCTTCATAAGCATCTTTCGGTTGTCATCATCCGGGTTAGAGCCGTTATAATTTTCCTCGAAGTCCTAGCACCACTCCCGCACGAATGGTAAGTCTCTGTACGTGTACTGCGGGTAGCTTTGGTGGCACGAAAAATGACTCCTGTTCCTTTATATATTCCTGGTTGAGATCGGGCAACATCTTCCCGTCATTACCACGAACCTCGGATTTAACCTCCTCTTCACCAACTTGAACCCTGGGTTCATACCCTACGCTTTCAGAGACGTAAGATTCGTTCTCAGACAGGTCAACGGTTGAATAGCTTTGTAAATATGACATGTGAGACCGGGAGAAGTCGAGATGGGACGAGGGTTTTGGTGGTGGTGATGTTTTATGTTTTGGTTCAAATGAGGAAGAAGCTGATCACGTTTTGGTTAAAATATGAGATTATTAGGGCCGTCGAGGTCTCCACGGGCCGTGGAGGCATTAAATGTCTAAACCTAATCCCTTTTAACGGGCCGTCGAGGCTCCTACGGCCCGTGGTGAAACACCTTGTCAAAATATGGTAAACACTAACAAGAACTAAAATCTTTATTGACGAAAAGATTGGAAACAAAGAAACAAGTACAAAGATTTGACCAGACTAGAATCAAACCTAACAACTTATAGATCATTAACAGTATGATCTATTACAAACAAACACTCTCTATACTGAGATCATTAACAGATGATCTAAGCAACTAGGACTACAATGATCATTAACTGATGATCAGAATACAAAACCCTAAAACTGAGAGAATAACGAAGACAAAGACTCAAAGTAATCAAGACTCGTCGAAATTGTGACACAGCTCTCAAGAGCTCTTTATATAGCCATCATGTAGGCTCGTAACAAGCACAACCGAGGCCTACATTCACCGTTGATCTTGATTAAACAAACACACTTCATCAAATCCTGAGCATCCGTATGTGCCACGTTGGCAATCCGGTTAGACTTGTATCCGAACCAACAACAGCATCAGCATCATGATGGGCTTTTTCTCTTGGGCTCCCTGGACTTAACTTCTGGGCTAATATTCTCTTGGGCCATTACTGTTACTATCGAATCATCCATCCAGTCCATTGCATATGATCCAATTCTCACAAAACAAATAAAAACAAATTATAAACTTATAACTAAAACTAATAAGATCAAATATAAACTAAAGTGAATAAAGTGTTACTATAATTTTAACACACCTTTTCAGACTTTTCAGTCTGAACTCCCTGCTTTTGCAGGGAGTTCAGACTGACACCTCATACCTCGTATCACGACGGGTCGTGGGGGCCTCCACGGCCCGTCGTTTTTCACTTTTTTGTATTATGACGGGCCGTGGAGGACACCACGACCCGTCGTTTTTCCCTGATTTGGCCACAACGGCCTATAGGGACCTCCACGATTCGTAGAAAGGGTTGTTTAGGGTTTTTTTTTGGGTTGTGTAGATAGCATCACCCATTCCTAAACTATCTTGGGCTTTGCTAGACTCAGGGTGACACATTTACTGTAAAAATGTCTAATGCATAACTGAAATTACATGATAGCTAGTGAGAGTGTGTACGGATCTTGACCTGTAAATTCAACGGGTGTCACAAGGACAATTTCTTAGAAAATTTATCCATAACCGGAGCCCAATGTCTCTCCCTTTTCATATTAGCACCAATAGGTATCCCGAGGTAGATGAACGGGAAGACACCATCTCTACACTTCAGAAATTAATGTCTTCAAAATGTTTGAAACACGTAAGCCATGTTAAAATGTTCTACTATGATTCTGTAATTGAAAAGTTTTAGTTACGTTATTATCACATACTATATAATTTTCCTATGGGTGACTTCTGTAAGTGGAACGTTTATTTTATTAATTATTTGTCGACATTGAAAAACAGAAATTAATGTCTTCAAGATGTTTGGACGAAAATCAATGTTAATCTAAATAAGATGGAATGTCAAAGTGGACGAAAATGAATGTTTGGGACCATTTGTCCATTTTTCTATACACAATCGTCCTTGCGAGCTTGTAATGCATCCTCACCTAAATAATACATCATTCATACGTCAATGAGTTGGAACTATAGAACATATACCATCCATATTTTTCGTTTTAAAATATATAAACGCGGTCATTATTATTATATTTTTTGGGGGATAGGAATCCTACTTCTTAATATGTTGGAGTAATTTATTTAAATTTTATGTTGCCAAATGATAAAAACAAAGTCATCAAAGTCAAATCATTGGGTAAAAGAACTAAACCCCGAATTGGTGTTAAATAGATTGAGCAAATGAAGGTAAAAGCCAAAAAGGCCAATGAAACAGAGTACTTTTTGGAAAGTTTAAGTGTTACTTTGTCAAAAACAACTCTTTTTTATGTACAAGTGACAATGATTAAAAGCCCGAAGTGTGTTACAAAGGACAGTATATGCATATTAGGTTGATGGTAGTTGCGTCCATTTAATTAAAATGGTTTTAGACACATTGTTGTTTGTAATGAGTTGCACAAACCATTGTAATCGCAAGTACATTCATGTACATCACAACATTGAACTAGTGGAATAACATCTAGACGGATGTGGTAAATATGATGTTATGTCCCTAACTTAGGTTTTCGGTGAATGACATTCCTTCCCATAATTTATTGTGAATACTATCACCGACAAATTCTTAATCATGTGCAAATAGGTGAATTCGTTGATAAGATCACGAGACACTTTGTAGATACTATCTACGGAGAGCTACCACCATAGCTAGGCTCTATGTTAATATACATATATCATATCAAACATTCAACTTTGTTTTTTCTCTTGTGGTGGTGTGCTACTTGCCTAGTTTCTAAACCGACTGCCTTATAAACAACATATTTTCAACTAAAACTCCACTTATTTTTTGACTTTCCAAACCCCTCCTTAATGTGTTATGGATCATATGTTTTAATACTTATTAGTGCAAATGGTCAATATTTTGGGGTGTACGTATGTGTTAGAATACATTTAACGCTAAATAACTTGGGGTTCAGAATATGTTGTTTGGGATTATACTTGCAACCGGCTAGTATTTGTGAAGTTGGTTTTCTACATACTAGTTTCAGGTTCTCAACTATGTGAAGGCCTATGTATATTGGCAATTATCAAATCAAACATTAATTGGCAATTACAAAAAATAAAAAAGTAACATTATACGATAATATATTTTTATACATTAAAAACGTTACATTATTGCAACAAAGGTATTTAACGACCATATAAATATGACGAAGATGTTGACAGATCTACGTTAGAGCCACCAGATAATGATGGAATGCGTGTTGTGAAGTAAGACGCCACAGGCATATTTGTAGGGAGTACAGGGAGGGATGCTTCAGAGTTCAGTACTTGAATCACTTGTCTCATCGATGGTCGAAGTTTTGAGTCAGGATATACACACCATAACCCAACAATCATCAGCCGCTTTACTTCATCTTCATCAAATTCTAACCCTAGACGTGGATCTACTGCTTCCAAAAAAGTTCCAACACCATAGAGTTCCCAAACCCATTCTGGTACCATATTTTCATTTCTTGATCCTTGTAGTGAATTGATTTTCTTCCACATACTATTTCTAATGCAACAACCCCGAAGCTAAATACATCAGATTCTTTGCTTGCCTTGCCTGTGGTGATACATTCAGGAGCGATATACCCCAAGGTTCCAGCCAAAATTGTGGTTTCAAAACCTTTCTCATGGTCAACAAACTTAGCTAACCCAAAATCACCAAGCTTCGCATTGAAATTTGAATCTAACATCACATTACTCGATTTGATATCTCTATGCAAAACACACTGCTCCCATTCTTCATGTAGGTATAATAAAGCGGAAGCCAAACCAATAGCAATTTGGTACCTTGTCCCCCATGTCAACAAGCTCTTTGCCTTGAAAAGATGTGAATCTAAGCTCCCATTTTCCATATACTCGTAAACAAGCAGGAGTTCACCTTTCTCATGGCACCAACCATTGAGTTGCACGAGATTTTTGTGCCTCAACTGACTAATGATCCTGACTTCCGAGGCATACTCCTTGATTCCTTGTTTGGATGTCTTTGATACCCTTTTGACTGCTACATAGGTGCTCAAATCTTTTAACAACCCTTTGTAGACTCCTCCAAAACTTCCCTCTCCTAGTTTTACTTTCTCTGCAAAGCCACTAGTTGCCTGAGCTAATTCAAGGTAAGAGAATTTTCTTGGCCCAACTTGGCTTATTTCTAATTCAGGGTTCATTATCACAGAAAATTCAAGTTCCTCCACTTTATCACCATATTTTTTCTTCTTCCTCCTCAAGACAAATGCAAGTATAACAAGTGTGATTAGAACCAATATCCCAATTGTTAATCCCACCACCAGCCCGAGCTTTTTTGCTGGTGACCCGTTGTTTTCATCAACTTGTAAACTAGAACTATTAAACATCCAAGATTTTACAGTGTTTTTATCAAACAACTCACCAGCCGCAGCTGCAAATCCAAAAACAACCCATTCAGGCAACACATCTCGTAGATCAACCGTGTAAAATAATCCATGTTGTTGAAAGATTGTATTGTTCTGAATGCCAGTGAAGGAAACACTAAGATTTTTGGAAACTGAATCATATGTAATCCATGCTTGACACTCTCTTCTACTTGATATGTCATTAAGCCATGGTTGATTCTTAATAGAAGCAACAGAGTTAACGTTGATACCTACATGATCACATTCTGAACTACTCTCCCAAGGGTTACAATAAGGATCAAACTCCACCCAAACAAATTGAGCGTTACTATCATTGGCGCCATGTATCACAGAACTATCCTGAGCAAGGAAGAATAAGAAGCCATCATCTGGACGATAAAGGTCATTAGGATCAAATACTTTTACAAATGAGAAATTGGTAGAGAAGCTTGCAAGCTCACGCGTGCTTTTGTCCCAAAGATGAAGCCGGTCCATGTATGTCACCCGACCAGTGACCCTGCTATTGGTTATTTTCTGAGGTCACCTGAATACCATCATCAGAGACATAAGCTCCACTTCTAATGTGAACATGCCCCCGTAAACGCGACTAATGTTTGGCATACTGAAAGAAATAGAATATGCATAAGGGATTAAGGTAAGAAGGAAGCATGCTAAGATGCCCATGACTCGGGACAAAACTAGTTAATAAATTTGTGTAGTTTGTGATAGGTGGTTGTTCTTTGTAATTAGCCATGAATATATTAGAATGTGAACCAGAAACGCTATCTGCTCAATTTGTCTATGAATTATGAGGACAATATTTGTAGTAGATTTTTCTAAGGTTGAGCCTGCGGACATATAAAAGCCTTTAGTCGTCGGTCAATATGTTTAATGCGTGTGAGACTTAGATTTTTCTAAGTTAAATGGTTTTTTTTTTTTTAAAGATTTTAATAATTGGTTGACTTGTGTATACATCGCTACTAAGCATAACATAAAATAAATAGTTATAGAACCACAATCGTAAATAAAAAAGGCTTAAAATAATGGGTGGTCCATTGGCCACTATTTTCTTACATTTGTAGCTTAAATTCCATCATTACACCACCTCAACGCTATGTGTTATCCTTACGAGCCCTTAGCTTTTATATCATCTACCACATAAGTATATTCTTACAAATCCTTAAAAACTCTTATTTCATCTCCAACCTACATATATCCTTACTCTTCTTAATTTTCTCCTCATCACTACCCATCACATACAATATTTAAATAAAACATTTTCTTCTTTACTTTGAGCCCACTAATTTGCAAAAACCAATAAAAACCAAGCCCTTCCACAAGGGCTTAGCTGCTAAAGGCTCTTAAGAACAAAATTTCACAATGGTAAGGATTTGTAAGGGTTCTCAAAGGCATCTCTCCAAAGGATGCATTGGAAATGGTCTTATGACCTTAAAAACCCCGTTTCGACTTTTCTAACTACGGAATGGTTTTATTGTTTATTTTAATTTTGACATAAAAACACATATTTTTCTTTAAAAATGAGTCCCGATCATGCGTCACCAAAGCAGCTTCAAGACGTTGTCATCACCGAGGGTTCAAGACCGCAAGTTTAAAGAAAGGTGACACTGTTGACAAAGGAGGGAACAACACAAGACGGGGCCAGAGGAAGATCTTCTAAAATAATAATAATAATAATATAATAATAATAAAAATAATAATAATAATAATAATAATAATACGTAAGAGGAAGCCAAAATAAACAGAGAGCCCGAAATAAAGAGAGAACTCAAAAGAGAGCCCAAAAAAAATAAAAGTTCTTCAAAGTTAAAATTTGGTCATTGACGGTGAGACCCTAAAGAACTGGAATTTTACTCTCTCTTTCTCTCTCTCTCCTGCTCTTTGCTCTCTCTCTACTTTCTCTGTGATCTCTCATCTCTCTCTTGCTTCCCCGCTCGCTTTGTCAAGATGCATCCGCTGGACGAACACTTACTTCGATGTCTCCACTTCACTCAGCCACGTCTGCCTCCAGAACTAATACAGATTATTTTCAAGAAGACGGTAGAGGAAAGAAAAATTGTGGCGAAAAGATGGAACAAAATCCACCCTTTTGTGGACAGTCAAAAAGTGCTGCAAAAAGACGATCAAAACGGTATGACAGATGCCTCAAGTGTGGAAACTGGTCGCATGAAGGTATGTGCAGCAAGAATTCGACCCACACCACTAGAAAAATGAGCAACTGCAACCAGAATTTGCGACCGTAAAAAACGGTTGCTAAATTAGCAATCGTTTTCCGACCGATCTCTTATTGGTAAGAATATTTGCGATTGACCATAAACGGTCATAAAACAGTTGCAAATGTTGCGACCGATAAGTTTTGGTTGCAAAACAATCGAAAAAATCTTAAAATACGGTCACCATTGTGGGATTTGCAACCACGTTGTGACCGTTTATTTTGCAACCATCTTGGCGGGTCGCAATACTAAAGAAAATGTGGGCTCACTTTTTGGGCTCCTTTACTCTATTTACCCAGTATTATATAATATCCTTTACCCCATTTAAAATATGGTCACCATTTAACGGGTTGTGTTTCTGTTAGGGCTTACATTTTGGGCACCTTCACCATTCAATCTGTACATCCACCATTATCGTACATCTAAGCTCTATATATCACCTAATGAACGCCATTATCATCGCTTGAGAAAACCTAATGAACACCATTATCGTCGCTTGAACACCATCGAAGCACTATACATCACTATCGATGCTCTGTACATCACCATTAAAGCTTTGTAACTTTGGTCGAAGCTTATGAAGGTAAATCTAACTCGATTGCGATGCTTACTTTTTTATGGTGTGATTTCACCATTGAAGCTTTGTTACTCTGGTTGAAGCTTGATTATTAAGATCTAGCCTTTGAGTTAAAACATCAATCTAGTTGGTTAAAACATTGCTTAACTGTTACTATTGCTTAATTGTAAAGGGCTTAGGTTTGTTAAGATCTAATATTGCTTGATTGTTACTATTTCTTAACTGTAAAAGAGCTTAGGGTTGTTGAATTATGAAGATCTATACTTTGGTTTCTAATATGAACTCGTAGATGGTTTTTTTAATTGTAAGAAGGTGTTACAAAGTGGTGATTAGGTTAAATGTATTATTGACTACACCCTATTATATGTGTTGATGCATAATTACACCACGTATGCATTCTTAGTTTAGCAGATTTAACCTTCTATTGTTAAAAAAAAATCACTTGCATATCTGAATCTTATAATCATTCAATGTATAAAAGGTGAATGTATTGTATTATTAATACTTGTAAATATATAGCTTTGCATAGATAATAATATCCGCAGCTATTCCACTGCCTGTTGAACTTTTGGTGATTGATGAAGTTGCAGCTAGCCTGTTGTTAAGTCCTTACTTGGGCCTTATCTGGTTTTCCTTTCTTCTACAGTTAGGGTATATATATATGTTTGTGTGTGTTTCTTTTGTTACAACTTTCCAGATATGCATGATTTTTAACTAATGTATATCTTTCTCAAAGCTATGAAGGCACAGGACTATCTTTATCATTAAAGCTTTTGCAGCAGTATTGCTCAAAAACAGTTGTCTTTCAAAACCTTGGACCACATATGCTGAATGTATTGCATGACCAATGTGTTGATCAAGAGCAATACTGCTCGAAAACAGTCCCGACCTACAATAGCAATGCTGTGGTAACCTATGGTGGCTATTCAGACCACATGGTTTGCAATGAACACTTCATCTCCTGGCCCGAAGACCTTCCACTTGATGGCGGTGCGCCTTTACTATGTGCAGGAATTACTGTTCACAGCCCGATCCGATACTATGGGCTTGATAAGCCCGGAATGCATGTTGGTGTGGTTGATCTTGGTGGGTTGGGTCATATTGCTGTTATGTTTCTTAAAGCTCTTGGTGTTAAGGTTACTGTAATCAGCACTAATCTTAAGAAAAGAGAAGAAGCTATGAGTAAACTTGGTGCTGATTCGTTCTTGGTCAGTAGTGATCAACCACAGATGAAGGTAACACTTATTATTTTTGGTTATAAAAATTAACATTTGGTTGGTTTTGACCTTAGAATAAAAAATTTTGTGGGCCGAACAGCTAGTCATGAGATCAAGGTTGCAGAAGGCGCTAGGCGGGCGGTGAGGTCCAACCTAGGGACTAGGCGGAATTAGGCGTTTTGGTATTTTATATATATATACACAAATTTAGGTGTTTTTTGAAAATATATTAAGATATATACACATAATACTTAGATATATACACATCATCATCATCATCATACTCAGTTAATCCCACCTATAGCAAAGCTAAGGTAGGGTCTGAGGAGGGTAAGATGTAGACAGCCTTACCTCTACCCTAAGAATAGAGAGGCTGCTTCCAGTGAGACCCCCGGCTCGATGTGGTTTGGTATCAAGCCTTGGACATAAGGTACGAAACACTTAGCAATCGGGACAAACCCGATCGGTGCATGTACTCCTTTGTCTTTTGGCTATCCACGCCACCACATGATGCATGATTAACCGTCTGTCGTTTTTAACGTTATTTTCACAAAATTAGTAAAATAACGTTAAAACTAGTGCAACTTTACTTTTGCCCCCCAAGGGCCACACATATATACATTATATGCGCACACCGTAAGTGGGGCGTTACTTAGATATATACACATAATACTAAGAAATACTTAGATATTTAATAAAAAAAAATAAAAAAAAATTAATAAAAAAAAATACGGCCGCCTAGGCCCGCCCAGACTCCGCCTAATCCCCATTTCGGCTAATTCATCGCCTTGGGTGAAATTCCTATAAAGACCTCCGCCTAGCGCCTAGGCGCCGCGCCGCCTAGGGCGATTTCTGCAACAGTGCGTTTGGGCTATAAAAGCTAAAATGCAGTAGTATCTTGTTTAGTCTATGAGATTTTGATACTCAACACTATGAATGCTATTTTTTTTTTGCTTCGGATGTGACCAGTTGACCGTCACGCAGTCGCATGTTAAATGTTGGTTAAAATAGCCATTTTTCTAATTTTCATTAGTATTTTCTTTTGTAAGCTCTAACCTATGATATCTTTTGTTAGTTTTGTTAATATGTTGACCTAGTTATATAAGCTGTCCATATGCTTTTGAAAATCATTGTAGACCTTGAGCTAAACTTCTAATGTGGACTAATTAGTACCCGAAACTTGAATAGCACAATCAAGTCCTCCAATATATAGTTTCAATTGACCAACCGAATCCAAACTTGTCTAAATTAATGGTTTTTGTTTTAGTTTAAATTTCCATTAGCTCCTATTAGACGCGTATTTGACACATCCGCATTTTGATCATATCGTCGTCCTCATGTATCATGATTATCATCTTTTCTAGAAAACATGAAACAATAATATTCAACATAGTATTTCATTCAACACTTAAACATTAAACAAACCAACCAAATGATTCAGTTTGTATATAATTCCTTTGTTTCAACTGTTTGTACAGGCTGCTGTGAGTACCATGGATGGTATTATCGACACAGGACTATCTTTATTGCACATCTTTCTCAAAGCTATGTTGTCCAAGGTTTTGAATGAGGTAACAAACTATAACTATATGTCAAGTCAGCCGTTGCATGTCAATAAATCTGATTTTTCAATAGTGTATCATTTTAGTACGATTGGAAACACAGAACAGTTCTGAAACAGTCGCAATTTTGTAAAATGCAAGCAGTCACAAAACAGTCGCAGTTTATGCGGTCGCAAAAACGTCGCAACACGATCGTCTAAAAAAAAAGTATCCCAACACCAGGAGCGGTCGCAATATTTGCGATCACTCTAACAGTCGCGAAATCTGAGTCGCAAAAAGTAGCAGTGGTCGCAACTTAGTTGCAATAGAGCATTTGCGTCGAGTGTTTTTCCGATCACATTTTCGGTCGTAAAACAGTCGCAACAGGGAAACTGCGACTCTTTTGCGACCAAAAATGCGGTCGGAAAAACCCTGTTTTCTAGTAGTGCCACTCATAGTTCGAATACACGATGTTAATCCAGGAAGGCGCTATTTGATACAAAGCCGAGCGCAAAGTCAGAAAAGGAAGCAACATCAACTACACTGTGAGATGCGAGATAACAATGATGAAAGAACTTGGAATTAACACCAGACTTCTTTGAGAAATTGATGCTGAAAACGTTGCGCGCCGCTACCGCCCTTCTCCATGTCTTGCAACTTCTTCATCTTCTCGGCCATGACGATCTCTCGTGATTCGGTGACTCATTCCCCTTTGTAGATATCTTTAGTTAAAAAAAGTTCTTGTTTTGCACCCCTACATTACAACCCGAATAAAAGTCCTCTTGATTTATCTTAGTTAGTTGGTTTAGAGATGAGGACTTTATTTGTATACAAGCCTATGACTTGAGTCGACTTCGGTATGGACCTGAGTGTTCACCCCCAAAACTCACTAAAATGATAAAACCCGAGTGATGAGTGAATATTGTGAGCAAGTATAGGTTTGAGCATAATCAAGGGGGTTGAGTAGGCGTGTCTTGCAGTTTATTTTTTTCATAAAATAAATAAATGGATTGAGGGTTTGTTAATTACAGTCTGCCTTAGAAGTACTTGGTTTGATTGCTTGAGGACAATCAATAGTCTAAGTGAGGGGTATTGTGATGTATCACATAATTAACATATAAAACAGGCATAATCCGTCTCATAATAGGATAGAATTAGACTTATGACTAATTTTGGGTACTAAATTCATTCCTATTTATGTTTATCATGAAACTGGAGCTCCAAGCCGGAAACAGGAGATTTTCAGGCAAAAACAGGCAAAATCTGAAGATTCCTGAAGATCCGAGACTTACAGCATGTTCCCTGTGTGTTTGAAGGCCCTTCCGAGACTTAAACAGTGATAAAAACCAGCACGGGACAGACCCAGCACGCCTACGTAAACTTGCACAAAGGCCCTACACGCTAGAAGACAACGCAACAAACTTGGGGGAAAATAGCCAAGATAACATGCAAGCTCGTGCTCCCCACCTGGCACGCCCGTGCTTGAGACAACAAGTACAGACAAGACAGAACTGCAGCCAACAGAACATACAACCTGCAGGTGCACGGTCGTGCCACTCCATGGTGCACGCATGTGCTTGCCCTGGCAGCTCTATAAATAGCAAGCTACCCCCTTCCATTTGAGACATCCATATCACACCATTCCATAAGTCTTGTGCCCTCTTGGGTCGACTTCCAAGAGTCTTCCAGAGATCTTGGGGTCTTGTGGGAGGCCTTAGGGCCCTCCTAACATACCCGACAAGGTTAGGCCTCGTCCTATCTTGATCATTTAGGCTAAACATGAGATCGTAGAGTAGCTTATGTAATAAACATGAAGGTTCGTGAGGATGATACTAGATACATAGCATTAGGAGATGGAGAGCTTGTCTATGAACAACGATGTTCTTGTGTTGATCGTTCTTATGGTTGTATCTTTCTATTATTCCCGAACCCACTTCGATTTGTAGACTTTATTATTAGTAGTAGTAGTTTATCTTTAGTTATTTGTTGTGTTATCTTCTTTCTAATTCTTGTTTATTTATCTTGTGACAGGTTCGAATGATGATTAATTTAATAAACCAAAATCAACTCTAACTTATTTAATAAACTAACTAGAGGTATAATCAGCTTCCGGTAGTCCCGAGCTAGATCCAAGTCGAGCAAACCAGTAGTGAGACAAATCCTTTGGGCTTCTAATATTCAAACCGGATTCTAAGCAATGGCTTCTGAAGTGGAACCGATCTGAGTGACACTTTTTTGGTACGTACCAGGTGATTGAATGATCTTCTTGGTAAAGGGTGGATTCCCTACGGGTGCACCAGTGAAAAAATGGCATCTTTATAAATTACTAAAACCAATCGCATCAGCATAAAACGAGCAGACACAGCCAACCGTAAGCTATGGTTGGCCAACCGTAGCTTACGGCAGGCCTGGAGGCACAAAGGTAAGCAGGCCGTAAGCTACGGCCAGCCAGCGTAGCTTATGGCGGCTTGTTTCCGGCCTATTTTCGTTTGATTAACTTTGTCTTAAACACGTTTTCGAGCTAACCTCTTTTGTGTATTGTTATCATGTTAGGTTAGGGTGCAATATGGAGCTTTCTGGGGATCGATCAAGTAACCGAACAAACGAACAACCAAGTCTTGACCATCTTTGGAATTCAGATAGTTCTTTGGGTTTTAGGTTACTATAACCAATCTTTGAAACTTCCGTTGTGTTTATTAACTATGTAACTAACTTATGCGACTAGGAACATGTTCCAACAAATCTTTTAATGATTTTGTTACCTGTCTTGGATTTTGTTAATGTTAATCCGAGGTACTTAGAATCAAAAATTTAATCCGCTTGAAATTTATGTTTGTATCATGATAAATCGAGTAATTTGGGGTAAGGATCTTACAGTACGTTGCATGTTGAAGATGGTGAGTGATAGATAACTATGAGTGTGGTGACGTTACCGGTCTTCTGGAAACAATTTGGCCAGTTATGTTAGGGGGTGGTGGTGGTGGTGAATGGTGGAGGCGGGTGGCAGTTTATGGTGGAAGTGGGCCGTAGTTGTGGTATTGTAGAGACAGGGAGAGAGGGATATGGAGAGGGGGAGAGAATGAGAGGGAGGGAAGGGAGGGAGAGATAGAGGGGGAGAGAGAGGGAGGGAGGGATCATGAGAGAGTGGGGAGGGAGAGATAGGGAGGGAGAGGTAGAGATGGAGAGAGAAAGGGAGGGAGAGAGAGAAGGGGAGAGGGAGAGGGGAGAAAGGGGGAAGTTAGGGGGAGAGAAAGAGGGAGAGAGAGAGAGAGAGTGGGGGGGAGAGAGAGAGAGAACGAGAGGGAGGGGGAGATAAAGAGAACGTGAGGGAGGGGGATATAGAGAGATAGATAGAGAACCAGAGAGGGGGTGCAAAAGGACAAAAGTGTCCCTCACTTAACGTTAGTTTCTAACCCAGTTAGTGAATTGGATGAAAATAGCACCAAAATTCAAACATTGGGTATCCAGTTACAAAAAAAAAAAACTTTTTTGGACTACACAGCAAACATGACCAAACTTAGGGACGAAAATGGTTGTTAACTCTATAATTAATAAACTAGATATATCTCCATATTTTTATAAAATACTTCTTTTTGAATTTGGTGTTGTTAAACATACCAAGTTAGTCAAACCTTTTACTTATATTAAATGCTATTGTTAAACATACCAAGTTAGTCAAACCTTTTACTAACTTATATTAAATGCTATTGACTTTTTTGGGATGAAAATAGCACCAAAATTCAAACATTAGGTATCCAGTTACAAAAAAAAACTTTTTTGGACTACACAGCAAACATGACCAAACTTAGGGACGAAAATGGTTGTTAACTCTATAATTAATAAACTAGATATATCTCCATATTTTTATAAAATACTTCTTTTTGAATTTGGTGTTGTTAAACATACCAAGTTAGTCAAACCTTTTACTTATATTAAATGCTATTGTTAAACATACCAAGTTAGTCAAACCTTTTACTAACTTATATTAAATGCTATTGACTTTCCCATGCACACTTTTTCAATCAATTTATTAATTTTTTTTTGAAAAAACATAATTTATTAAATAAGTTAGTATTTAGTTGGATTAAAGTTATTATTATTTTTTTTTTTGAAAATCATATAAGTTATTAAATAAGTTAGTTAAATTCTTTTGTTTACATTGATCTGTGATGGAGACACGCCGGAAACCTATTCCGGTAGAAATACAACGTCGTATTACCAAGTTTTTTGTAACAAATCTACCGGAAAGATGTAGTGGGAACGATTTAGCAAGCCATGTTCGTCAGTATGGGCAGATTTTTGACATCTACATTGCAAGAAAACGTGACAAAAGAGGGAATCGGTTTGGTTTTATATCTTTTCTAGATGTAAAAAATCTGGAAGACATGCTGAAAGATTTACGCCGGATTCGGATTGGAGAAGATCATCTATGGTTCAGCGTGGCACGCTTTGTGTTAGAAGAAGGTGAGATCAACAACAATGTGCCGAAGAAGCATCAGGCATATGTGTTTCAAAACAACAATGGGGAGGAAACTGGAAATATGAAGGGAGTAAGAAGTAGTAGCACTGAAGTTGGGGAGTTCTCGTTCAAGGACATGTTGGTGGGTAAGACCATTAACGTGAACAGCAATGTAGAAGCTTTTACAGACTTGCATGGGAGGGCGCTGGTAGTAAGACTAGTCGATGTAGATGCTTTGAAGAAGGTTAAAGTTATCATGCATGAACTGTATGCAGATGTGTTTGATATTCAGTATTTGGGTGGGCTGGACGTGTTGATTACGTTCCAAGATACCGAAACAGCAGCGGCCGTTAAAGAGGCTGCTAGTTTGGTTGATGGAAGGTTCACTATGATTAGCATATGGGAAGGCCAAGTCTTTGGTTTTGAGCGTCTGGCATGGCTCAAGATTAAAGGAATACCACTTCATCTTTTAACTAATGAAGTCGTTGATGAGGTTGGGAGTCATTATGGGAAGCTAGTTCATCGTGCCAATATTTCGTTATCGGATAGCGACTTGTCGTTCGAATACGTTGGGGTGTTGGTAGGAGATGGGAAAAGAATTTCTGATGAGGTTTTGTTACAATGGAAGGGTAAGAAATTCCGGGTTTGGGTGTCGGAGGAGTTGGGCGATTGGGTTCCAGATTTTAGTGAACCTAAGATTGCGGAAGAGACATCGGACGCGGAAGAGACATCGGATTCGGATGAAGACGATGATTCTGTTCAGGAAGATATGGAGGAAGACAAGGTTGAAGATGAAAATTCCGATCAAGGTGACGGTGAAGAAAACTCCGGCGAAACGCCGGTACCGGAGAATGTCTGTGTAATTAATGACATTAATTGTGGGGCAAATATTATGGAAACAGTTTGTAATTATGAAAATAACAATGAGCAGTCAATGATTGCTAATAAGTCGCATGAAATAGAGGAAGAGGAGGAACTTTTTACGCCAGCTGTAGACTTTCCTTTTGAAGACTTTATTAATAATAATGAGGGTGGTCAAAACAATGAGAATGTGGGACATACGGAATTTCAAAAAATTAACAAACGAAAGAAAATGAAAAAGGCAGAGATAACGGGTCGGCCCAGTAATGTATATTTCAGTAGCAATGAAAGTACAAAGATTATCAAAAAGCCCAAGAAATCGGACCCATTTCTCCTAAATGGACTCTTGGGCCTGCAGGATGAGGAGGAATCAGAGACTGAAGTTGATGAGGAGATATCCTTGGATAATGAACATCAGGATTTTGACCTCAACACTCAACCAGGCACTGTTCAAGACGAGACGCAGACTCAAGATGAGGAGCTGAATATTGACGACGGTGCGATTCAGAGCGGTGAAATAGGTGAGAATCATGGGATGGAAGTCGAAGCAACCAAGACCCTGGGTAAGAAATTGGGGGTTTCTCTGGAAGGTTTTGATAGTCTTATTCAAGAATCAATCGTTAATGAAGGGTTACAGGCAGGTAAGAAATGAATTGCCTTTCAATTAACATCTGTGGTATAGGGGTTTGTGGGAAGTCTGGTTGGGTTAAGAGATTAAAGGAGCAATTTGGTATTTCGCTTATCGCTTTACAAGAGACGATGTGTAGTGAAAATTAAAGAGACGCTGGTATGTAATTATTGGGGGGGGGGGGGAAGGTTTTGATTGTGATTTTGTTAATGCCAATGGTCAATCGGGAGGTTTGGTGTGTATGTGGGATCCCAAAGTTTTCGTTAGAGACAAGGTGATAAAAGATGAGAATTTCTTATGTGTTTCTGGTATGTTAGTTGAGTAGGCTGAATCTGGTTAACGTCTACGCGCCTCAACAAAACGGAGACAAAAGGCGCTTATGGTCAAAGATCGCTCAGGTGATGAATGAGGGTCTTGGGTGGTGGATAGTCATGGGTGATTTTAATGCTGTTAGAAATGTGGAAGAACGAAAAAATTCTGTTTTTGATAAAGTTTGTGCCCGGGATTTTAACGAGTTCATCGATCAGGTTGGGCTTCTTGAGTATGATTTAAAAGGTATGAAGTATACTTTTATGTCTAGTAGAAATGGTGATTTTAAGCTGAGTAGAATTGATCGAGTGTTAGTTTGTGCTAATGTTTTCAACAAATGGCCAAATGCGACGGTTCGAGCCTTACGTAGGGAGTTTTCTGATCACTCACCGTTGGTGTTTAGTATGGTAGAGTCGAATTTCGGTAAAAAGCCTTTCCGTTGGTTTGATTCGTGGGCGGATAGGCCGGGATGTTTAGAGATTGTTCAAACGGTTTTGGGGAACAAGTTGAAAGAGGCCCGGCGGATATTATGCTTACAGAAAAGTTAAAAAGGTTGAAAGCGGCTCTAAAGGTTTGGTTTAAACAGACAAAGGCTAAAGAGGAAGAAAAAGAGGTCAGCTTACGAAGAGAAAAAGAGGAGTTAGAAGTTTTAATGGAGGAGAAAGAACTCGACGAGGCAGAAAGATGGGTTTGGACCGAATGCAAAAAGGGTATAGAAGAAATTGAGTCCTTACGTGCTCGGGATATCAAACAAAAGTCTCGGGTTAAATGGGCGGCTCTAGGGGACGACAATACGTCTTATTTCCATACTATGATGAATGGGCGCAAGGCAAGGAACGCGATCCCAGGTTTGGAAATAAATGGTAAGTGGGTCACAAAACCAGCGCTGGTAAAAAGAGAGGTGCTTAGATATTTCAGTAATCATTTCCGTGAAACTTCCTTGGTGCGCCCAATCCTGGTGTGTTCAGGTATAAAACGGCTGAATGATGAGGATGGGAATGCGCTTATTGCAGAGTTTACGACACAAGAAATCAAGGATGCGGTCTTTGATTGTGGTTCGAATAAAGCGGCGGGTCCAGACGGGTTTAATTTCCGGTTTGTGAAGAGATTTTGGAGTCTTTTGGAAGGGGATGTTTCTAAAATTATGAATGAATTCTTCGAGACAGGCAAGATTAATCCGGGTTGTGGGTCGTCATTTATAACTTTGATTCCGAAGGTTAAAACTCCTATCGGACTCAAGGATTATAGACCGATCACTCTTATTGGTATGATTAGTAAAATTATTTCAAAGGTGCTTGCGAACGGTTGAAAAAGGTGCTGGGTAGTGTGATTTCGGAGCATCAATCGGTTTTTTTGAAAGATCGTTTTATAGTTGATGGCCCGTTAGTGGTTAATGAGTTGACAGAGTGGTTGAAAAGAGGAAAAAAGAAAGCTTTTTTGTTAAAAATAGATTTCGAAAAAGCTTACGATAATGTAAGCTGGAATTTTTTGGATTCTATTATGACTCAAATGGGTTTTCCGGTGCAGTGGTGTAAATGGGTCAAAGGTATCTTGATGTCCGCAGTTTTGGTAAACGGGTCTCCGACCTTTGAATTTAATGGGCAGAAAGGGCTTCGTCAGGGTGACCCGCTCTCACCTTTTCTGTTCCTTATTGTTATGGAGGCGTTATCCTGGGCAATCAATAAAGCTAAAGAGGTTGGTGAATTTTCGGGAATTAATTTTACGGATCATGAAGCGGAGGTTACTCATTTGTTCTACGCAGACGACACGTTGATTCTTGGGGAATGGTCACGGGAGAATTTAAAGAGTACGGCTCGATTACTTCGTGTATTCTATTTATGTTCTGGTTTACGAATCAATTTACACAAGTCTAATCTCATTGGGATTGGAACTGAAGACGATCAAGTTGAGGAGATGTCTTTAATCTTGGGGTGCAAAAAAGGTGCTTTTCCTTTCGAGTACCTTGGGATTAAAGTCGGAGCTAATATGAACCGGATCGCAAATTGGTCGATGGTGGTAGATGTTGTTAAATCGAGACTAGTATCTTGGAAGGCGAGGACTCTATCGATCGGGGGAAGGTTAGTTCTCATAAAATCGGTGCTTGAAAATTTACCGGTATACTCTTTTTCATTGTATAAAGCGCCAAAGAAGGTAATTGAAAGTATTGAAGCGATCATGAGAAAATTTTTATGGGCTGGTGCTTCAAACGAGAAGAAAATTGCTTGGGTTGCTTGGGATGAGGTTACGAAATCCAAAAAGGAAGGAGGCTTAGGTGTTTCGAAGCTGCATAGTATCAATCAATCCCTTCTTCTCAAGTGGGCATGGAGGTTTAAAAGAGAAGGCAATAGTCTATGGAAAAAGGTTGTGATTGGTTGTCATGGCTCGAGTAGAGCTTGGTCTATGCTTCCTTGCAACCAAGCGGCTAAAGGTTGCTGGAAAGAGATCGTTAAAGTTGGAGAAAGTAAGGCCCCAAACGGTAAACCTCTCACCAATTTTTTCACCGGTATTGTTGGGGATGGGGAGTCAATTATGTTTTGGAATGATAAATGGTTAGGCGACGAACCATTACGCTTTCGATACCCGTATTTGTTTCGGCTAGAAAAAAGGAAATGGGTCAATACAGCAGAGCGGATACAGATTCAGCAAGGGGTCAGAGTTATGAAGTGGGATTGGCGCAGGGAACCGAGTTCGTTTGAAGAAGTGGCTGAGTTATTTGATTTATTAGCTGATATTCATGAGTATCAGTGGGGGATTGGTAAGGATAGATGGAATTGGGACCCAGATAAGGAAGGCATTTTCACGGTCAAAAGTGTGAAATCGCTGCTGAATACAGGTACGTCGAGTGCCGATGATCATCCTGTTGATTGGAAGAGTTGGCCGCCGCTTAAATGCAAAGTGTTAGTTTGGAGATCTATTCGAGACAGGCTCCCAACAAAGATGAATCTGTCCAGACGAGGAGTATCGCTGAATAATTTGGATTGTCCGATGTGTGATACGGGTCAGGAAAGTGGGCTGCACCTTTTTACTGGGTGTATGTTCGCTGCTGAGGTTTGGGCCAAGCTAGAGACATGGTGCAGGTTGGTCCAGCAGTTTACTTTGATGTCAAAGACTTGATTTCTATGCAGGCTGATCATCATAGAAATAAAGATGAGGTAAGAACTTTACAAGGCATTATATATACAGCATTATGGATGATATGGAATGAGAGGAACGCGAGAATCTTTAACAACAAAGCCCGAAGACCGACGGAAATAGTCGATGAAATTAAAGTGGTGTCGTTTTTTTGGATTCGTAATAGAGCTAGACATAAAGGGTTAGATTGGAACAAATGGTGTATATACCCGTTGGATTTGATGTAATTCTCGTTTTCCCCTTCGGTCCTCGCTTTGAGGACGCTTGTGGTGGCGTGGTTGAATGAAGTTTATCTTTCAAAAAAAAAATAAGTTAGTTTTATCTAAGATTAATCTTCTTATAAATAGCAACTTGTACAATGACTATGGCCACCACCACAAACTTTTATTATAATTTCTTGTAGATGTCGATTTCTAGCAAAAACAACTCAATTGTAGGAGGTGATTCTTTTTTGAGGACACCCGAGTTTGTCACTAATCAGGTACCAACTTTTATTTTGTTGTTTCATGTTTATGTAGGAGGTGTTTCAACTTTTATTTTGCATTCACGAACTTTTATTTTGTTGTGTATATGAATTGATGTATTTGAGTCACGATATACTGGTTCGTTTTGCATTCACGAACTTTTATTTCGATTTCTAGCAAAAACAACTCAATCGTAGGAGGTGTTTCAACTTTTAGTTTGCATTCACGAACTTTTATTTTGTTGTGTATATGATAGACTGGACCGAGATCCAGATGAGCCAGCCAGGCATAGTTCATACGTGATAGATTTGAATGAAGTACCAATCATGGATGGTTTAGATATGCTGGTTGATATTCCAAAACTATTACATCCATATATAACAAGTATACAAAATGTTAAAGGGGATGGAAATTGTGGATATCGAGCACTAGCTGTTTGCCTCAGACTTGATAAAGATAGATATTATGAGTACATTCGACAGATGATGAGAGAAGAGTTACAAAGTCGATATGATATCTACGCGAACATTTTTGTTAGGGATGTGAATTCATTGTATCAAGACTTATGCTTCTTTGGGTCGCCTTGTCCAGAAGTGCACCGGATGAAAATGCCTGAGGCAGGTGTTTTGATTGCTAATAAATTTGATGTAATCGTCCATTCTTTAAGCATGTTCGGCAGTACAACTATTTTCCGTTTTGGAGTGGTCCAGAAGAAATTCAACATCACAGAGCTCTTACAATTGCCCTAGTTAATGATGAGAACCATTATGTCATGGTGGAATTACAAGGAGGGTACCAATGCCTACTATCATGCCTTATTGGAATTTTCGCAACATTTGCCGGTCTGCAACTAGATGGGAAACCATGTATAGGTCGCGTCTAGAACTGTATACTCAACTTTGTCACTGTGAAAGTGGTTTATCGATCTAGTTGACTAAGTATTTTAATGTTTGCATGTTTACTTTTTTTTATTAGAGACTCGTATCGTTGTTTATTTATAATGAACTTTTGCACTTTCTTATTTATTTATATTTTTTTATGAAAGATTAATTAATTTTTTATTAATATTGGTATTAATATTATTAATAATAGTACAACAAAATATAAAATTGTAAATAAAAGAAAGTGATAGTAGATAGTAATATAAATAATAAATAATAGTATAATAATGTAAATGCCTATCTATCATTAAATGCCTACCTATGATTAAATTCCTACCTATCATCGATGTTTGACTAAATTGGTATATTAATCCTCTTACTTGGTATATTTAACACAAGCCTTTTATTAACTCATGATACAACTATATACATCTCAACCATATATATTACATCCTGAGGAAAAGGTAGATATTTATTCGTTTCTTTCTCCTATTAAATAATACTAAATCAAAATTTTCACACTCATCTCTTGTTTATTTTCCTAACTATTTTTCTTATTTTTTCTACTTATTAATAACAATTTAGTATTTCACTCATCTAACACCGTGTAATACATAGATTTCTAACCTAATAATACATATAATGAGAAATTTAAATCGTAAACTGTTATAATAAATAAATAATACATCAAAGTATGTGTTAACTGATTATGTTACTTGTGCATTATCAACCACTGTAGTACGCGGGTTTGTTCAAACGGTGCAATACCCAATATTTTACAAATATTATTTTTATTACTTAATATTAAAAATTACATTTACTTAACCCGTAGAATACACGGGGTTTGTAACCTAACAAATGTAATATTCTATTTCTACATTCTTAGATCATTCAAAACGCTTGTCATGTGTTAAATCGGTTATGTTATTTGTGTAGTTTTTTCATGTCTAAAAGAAATTTGGAGTACAACAAAATAATCCAGAATGAGCCACAAAGGTAAATCGTAACTTGATAAGTAATTACATCATAAGCTAATATATGTATTTACACAATTCTGAAAATGTCTACACTTTGGTAACCGCATAATGAGTAGCATCATATATCGTTTGCGTAGAGATATGAAAAAAGGCAGTGGTTATAATCAGAAAAAGATGGTGAATAAATGTGTTTAACGTCCATATAAATAAGATGAAGATACGGACAAATTCACGCTAGAGCCATCACATAACGATGGTGTTTGGGTAGTAAAGTAAGTAGCGACGGGCATCTTTGACGGGAGTATAGGGAGGGATGCTTTGGAGTTCAGTACTTGAATCACCTGTCTCATTGATGGGCGGAG
This sequence comes from Ambrosia x helenae, assembly GCA_030844895.1. Classification (NCBI taxonomy): domain Eukaryota; kingdom Viridiplantae; phylum Streptophyta; class Magnoliopsida; order Asterales; family Asteraceae; genus Ambrosia; species Ambrosia x helenae. Next base: position 9,081 of record JAUTDX010006699.1, on the reverse strand, counting down.
TCGTGAGTCGGGATGCACACACCATAACCCAACGATCATCAAACGCTTGACTTCATCTTCATCAAATTCTAACTTAGACGTGGGTCAACTGCTTCCAAAAGTGTATGTGTCCCATAGAGTTCCCAAACCCATCCTGGTAACCATATTTTCTTTTCTTGTGCCTTACGGTTAATGGATTTTCTCCCACATACTATTTCTAATGCAACAACCCCAAAGCTAAATACATCTGATTCTTTGCTTGTCTTGCCTGTGGTGACACATTCAGGAGCCATATAACCTAAGGTACCGGCTAAACTCGTCGTTTGAGAACCTTTCTCATGGTCAACAAACTTAGCTAATCCAAAATCACCAAGCTTTGCATTGAAATCTGAGTCTAACATTACATTACTCGATTTGATATCTCTATGCAAAACACATTGCTCCCATTCTTCATGTAGATATAGTAAAGCAGAAGCCAAACCAATAGCAATTTGGTACCTCGTCCCCATGTCAACAAGCTCTTTGCCTTGAAAAGATGTGAATCTAAGCTTCCGTTTTCCATATACTCATAAACAAGCAAGAGTTCACCTTTCTCATGGCACCAACCAGTGAGTTGCACCAGATTTCTGTGCCTTAACCGACTAATGATCCTGACTTCCGACGCATACTCCTTGATCCCCTGTTGAGAAGTCTTTGATACCCTTTTGACTGCTACATATGTTCTCAAATCTTTCAAAAACCCTTTGTAGACTCCTCCAAAACTTCCCTCTCGAGCTTCTCTTTCTCAGCAAAGTCACAAGTTGCCCGAGCTAATTCATGGTAAGAGAATTTTCTAGGCCCAGTGGAACCCATTTCAAATTCATGGTTCATCTCCACAGAAAATCCAGGTTCCTCCACTTTGTCACCATTGTTTTTTTCTTCTTCTTCTTCTTCTCTTTCCATAGAACGTATGCAAGTATAACAAGAAGCGTGACCAGGACCGATTTTCCAACTACTAAACCGACCACTAATCTGAGCTTGTGTGGTGACAACCCCTTGTTCGCATCAAATTGTAAATCAGAACTATTAAAGATCCAAGATTTTACAGTGTTTTTATCAGAAAACTCACCAGTTGCAGCTGAAAACCCAAAAACAACCCTCTCAGGCAACTCATCCCGAAGATCAACCGTGTGAGCTACTCCACCTACTTCAACTCTATTCTCCCGAAAACTAGTGAAGGAAACACTAAGATTTCTGGACGCCGAATCATAGTTAATCCAAACTTGACACTCTCTTTCACTTGACACGTCATTAAACCATTCTGCTTGCTTAATAGAAGACTGAGAATTAACATTGATAGCTACATGATCACATGATGTAAGATTACCTTCGCGATCCCAAGTGTTGCAATAAGGATCAAACTCCACCCAAACAAACTGATCGGCACTATCATCGGCTGCGGTATCTAACTGAGGATCCGTGGCACCATGTATCATAGAACTATTCTGAGCAAGGAAGAATATGAAGCCATCATCTTGACGAACAAGATTCGTTGGGTCTGATAACTTTACAAATGAGAAATTTGTAGAGAAGCTGGCTAGCCACGAGAGGTCTTGTCCCAAAGATGAAGCCGTTCAATGTATGTCACTCGCCCAATGACCGTGCCACTTCTATTTTCTGGGGTCACATGAATTGCATCTTCAGAGATATAAGCTCCACCTTCTAATATAAACATGTCCTGGTCATTTGGATTGATGTTTGTTAAATTGAAAGAAATTGAAGTTGCATAAGGGATTAAGATAAGAAGGAAGCATGCTAAGATGCCATGATTCAGCACAAAATTCGCTAAAAACGTTCAGAACTTTTTTGTTTTTGGAAATTAGAATGTATATGAACCGAAGACCCTATCGTCGTTATGAGGACCATATTTGAAGTTATAAGTTGCCATCTTTAAGGGTAATTAGTCAATCGCGACATATATTTAATGCGTTATGCGTGTGGGGACTTTTATGGACATGGTCATACCCTTTTCATCAAGGCTTAATTATACGGTTAGATATATTTCTTAAAGATGATGATGTTAGAATTATTATTATTATTTTTTTTAAAGTGAACTTCATTAAAAACATAATCGCGAAAACACCTAATCTCTAAGTCGGAGAGGAGGGGCCGTTGACCAAATTACATCATTGAAGAGATATGAGACGCGCAACCGCACGGGCCCACATCTCCACAAACGCCAGCATAAGACACTGACGTGGACTTCTAGAAGGCCGCGCGGGACACCTCGTACATGACAATTAATGACCGACAAGGAAAGGGACATCCAGCCAATCAGAGGCGTTTATTCCCTGCTCCATGATCGCCTGCAGGTACGAGGTACAGAATAGTACGAGAAAGGACAATCACAGGACACGTGGACCAATAGCAAAGCGACAGCGCAGCGGATGACAACGGCTCAATCGTACAACCATCTGTCATTCTTCTTCCATCCAATCACAGGCCACCTGAGAGGGCCTATAAATACCCTCTTAGGTCAGACGAAGAATGGATGAACAATCAGCGAGAGGGTTACACATAGTTAAGAGAAATAGATTATAGTCGAAACGCTGTAACGATTGCTAGTCCTGATCAGTCTTGTAATAGCTATTGATTATCAATAAGAACCGTGTCTTTACTCGTACTCATACTCTTAGTATATTGTTATATTGGTGTTTCTTCGTTGGCGCCATCCGTCTATTTGAGCATCTAAGAACACTAAAAACTTCTATTTTTCAAGCACAATAACTATGTCTCTCATACCTCCGTTGCCAAGCTTCACCAATGCTAACTCAGACACCGACGCTGCCCAGGCAGGCACCGGCCAGTCTGGGAATAACACAGAAGTTCAGTAGCACGCGACAAACACGGGTCCGGTCGTCACTCCATCCTCGGAGACAAGACGGACCCCCTCTTTCCAGTTTCTGACAGAAACAAATCAGGCTTCCCAGTTGAAAATGTCGCGCCAATGGTTAGTCCGGAGGTATGGTACGCTCAACAAAAGGAAGCCCTGAAACGTATCTACATACAGAAAATGAAAGAGCAGCAACTCAGAGAGACCGCCCGCACACTTTCTTACAGCGAAGGACCGTCCGGCGTGCTAGGAACAATGGCGGAAGTAACCATGACACAGACCCAACATGGAGAGAAGACTCAGACGAGTCCCAGAGTCGATTCACTCGCGACATAAGCCAGCCCTTGAACAACAACGTTGAACGAGGGCACTTTATGACCGGTGACGATGACCTCACCAAACCCTACTATCCTCCATCGTTCATGGAAAAATCAAAATTCACTCCGCGCATCGCACTGGCTCCCTTACCTCCAAAGACAAAAATTCCAAGTACCCTAGGTAAATTTGACGGTACGGGGGATCCAGACGACCACCTACGAACTTTTGAAGTTGCAGGGAAGTGCGCACAATGGAGTTTGCCAGCATGGTGTCACATGTTCACGCAGACACTCACGGGTGCTGTCATTCGGCATGGAAGTGCCAGCATGGAGTTTCCATGAACGATGTTGTCTATTTTTCATTCGGCAGGCTGTCAAACCATACCCGCGCAGCACGTGAGTGTCTGCGTGAACATGTGACACCATGCTGGCAAACTCCATTGTGCGCACTTCCCTGCAACTTCAAAAGTTCGTAGGTAGATGTACTGGAATGCCAACACATGGACGAGATCATGAAAGGAGCCAAGACTTATGCAAAAACAGAAAGGGAACTATCCGTCTGGAACCGAGGCAGTGCAAGCACCACAATACACAGACGTTCAAGCCCAGGCTGCGCGCTCAAATCATGGTTGACAGGACAGAAGGGGAAGAGGATCTGTCTGGAACAGGCTCCAAGGAGGCGCCCAGACAGAGACCAAACCATAGAAGTCCACGACCACAGGGGCAACACCAACATGACCACAGGTCAAGAAGAAGGAGCCAAACAATTGGACCCCGCTCACAAAAATACCAGCGCAGGTGCTAGCGACAGAAAACGTCACGTTCCCTGAACCCAAGGTAATCAAACGAAGGGACAACTTGGATCAGGAAAGTCTTCGCGCGTACACCAAGATATAGGCCATGACACAGACAAATGTTGCCAGCTACGGCAAGCAATTGAGGAGGCCCTGAAGTTAGGAAAACTTGGGCATTTGTTGAAAAATGTTGAGCGCAAGCAGCAAGAAGGGCCACCCCAAAAGAAAATAAAAAACGTCAGTTTGATGATACATTCCGACCGACGAAAGCAAGCAAAGCGGAAGCCAGATCAAGTGGCAGAATGGCGGGAACAGCAGGTGCAGTTCCCAACAGTCAAAGGGGGACCCTCATCCACCCGCGCACTAGTCATCACAGCCATTTTTGACCACTACAAGACCACCCGCGCACTGGTCGATACTGGAAGTAATTCCGACATCATGTACGAGCAATGCTTTAACCTCCTTGACGAGGAAGACAAGCAGCGCTTGCGTCCAGTTAACTCACCAATCATGGGTTTTTCGAATGAAGTCATATCTCCACTCGGAGAAATCTCTTTTCGCCTAACAATGGGGGATAAGACACATTCAAGAACGGAAGACGTCACCTTCCTTGTTATCCCACGAAATCAGGTATGACATCATTTTGGGGCGCGAGGCAATGGTCGCTTACAACATGGTCCCCTCAAAAATACACGGGGCCATAGGGTTTCCCACTCCGACAGGTGTAGCAATCATGGGCCAACAGAGAATGCGCCATGACAGAGGAACCACACCCGCCAAAATGCTGAAGGCCACTCCGCGCACAGACACAGAGATGTGGGTTCTCAACCCTAAGTTCCCAGAGCAGACCATCACACTAGGGGCACCTGTCTCCGAGAACGTCCGAGACCACCTAAAGCAGCTCCTAAGAAAAAACATGGATGTTTTCGCGTGGCAACCGTCAGACATGGTAGGGGTCCCGCGAGAACTCGCCCAACACAAGCTCAACACATACCGTTCAGTCGAGCCAATGGCGCAAAAGCGCAGGAGTATGGGCGCCCGAAAAGCCAAAGCAATGAACGACCAAGTCAGTGAGCTGTGAAAGCTGGAATTTGAGGGAAACAAGATATCACACCATGGGTTGCAAACCCAGTCTTGGTCAGAAGAGCAACGGAAGCTGGAAATGTGTGTGGATTACACAGATCTCAATAAAGCCTGTCCAAAAGATTGCTACCCGTTACCAGAGATAGACCTAAAAATCGACTCCCTCGCGCCATTCAGGTTCAAATGTTTCCTAGACGCCTACAAGGGCTATCACCAGATCCAAATGGCGCCGGAGACGAAGACAAAACTGCTTTCCGAACGGACAAAGGCGTCTTCTGTTACACCAAAATGCCATTCGGACTCAAGAATGCAGGCGCAACCTATCAGCGTTTGATGGATCGCGCATTTGCGCAACAGATTGGCAGGAACCTCGAAGTTTATGTGGATGACCTAGTCATCAAAAGCAAAGAAGAAGATCAAATGTTGAAAGACATTGAGGAAACTTCAAACACCTGAGCAAATCCACATGAAACTCAACCCGAGCAAATGTGCCTTCGGGATGGAGGAAGGAAAATTTCTAGGGGTAATTGTCACAAAGACGGCTTCCGGCCTAACCCAGAAAAAATCCAAGCCATAGCACAAATGCCATCCCCGTCAACACTGAAGGAAGTCCAGACTCTGAATGGACGCTTGGTAGCCATCAACAGGTTCCTCTCCAATCACTCAACCAAGTCAATCCCGTTCATTGAAACATTGAAAAGTTGCCTTAAAAAGAGTCAATTCAAGTGGACCAGCGAAGCAGAAAAAGCATTTCAAGACATGAAGGCCTGCTTAATGGACCTTCCACCCCTCACCGCACCATTACCAAGGGAGCCTCTAACAATGTACCTCTGCGCCACAGAGCGAGCTGTAAGCGCGGACTTATGGTTGACCGCAAGCTGGTTCAGACTCCAATTTACTATATCAGCAGAGTCCTAACCGACGCAGAGACAAGATACACCACTATGGAAAAATTGGTGCTAGCACTAGTGCATGCTTCGCGCAGGCTACGTCGATATTTCTAGGGTCACCCGATAAACGTGCTGAGCGACTACAAGCTGAATAACGTACTGTCAAAACCAGAGCTATCAGGAAGGATAGCTAAATGGGCCATCGAGCTGGACGAGCATACCATTTTCTACAAATCCAGACCAGCAATTAAGGGGCAGTTCTGGCAGACTTTATAGCAGAAGTACCCCAAGAAAAGGTGGAAGAGTGCAGAGCAGAACAAGGTCCACAGCCACAATACGAGGACAAAGCAATCTGGAAACTCTACACAGACGGAGCTTCCAATGATGACGGTGCGGGCGCAGGAATCCGGCTCGTCCACCCTGACGGGGCAGAATTCACCTGCGCGATCCGGGTAGAATTCAAAACGACAAACAATGAAGCCGAATACGAAGCTTTCCTCGCAGGGCTCCGCCATCGCGCATAAACTGGGCACTAAACACGTCTTTGCGCACGTAGATTCCATGCTAGTGGCAGGGCAGATCACGGGAAGTACGAAGCCAAAGACCCATCCATGGTAACATACCATCACATGCAAAAGACCTAATGAGTAAATTCTCAAGCTGTACCGTCGACCACATCAGCCGCAGTCAAAACAAGCCAGCGGACGCTCTAAGCAAAATGGCATCCACAAATTTCGGCCATTTTGCAAAAGAGGTCCGCGTCGAAGTCTTAACCGAGCCATCTGTTCCACCTAAAGAGGTTCACGTAATCCAAACCGGCATTGACAGCTGGATGACCCCGATCATCTCCTATCTCACCACAGGCGCGCTCCCAGATCAACGCGCGTGAAGCCAAGAAGATACAGCACAAGGCGCTCCAGTACCAAATGCAAGATGGAGTGCTATACCGAAAATCGTATCTAGGGCCACTGTTGAGATGTGTTGACGGAACAGACGCAGACTACCTAGTCAGAGAAATACATGAAGGGATATGTGGGATACACGCGGGGCCGCGCATGGTAGTGGCAAAGATTATGAACGCAGGCTACTATTGGCCTGGCATGCACCTTGACGCACTCAAAATCATACGGCGTTGCGACTCTTGCAGCGCCATGCACAAAACACCATGCGCCCCAAGAATGATCTCATACTGTTACGTCCGCTTGGCCATTCCAGAAATGGGCCATCGATATCGTGGGCCATTCCCAATTACCACTGGCAAAAGAAAGTACCTGATCATCGCAATCGACTACTTCACAAAGTGGATAGAGGCCAAGCCATTAGCAGAAATCACCGCAAGCCAGCATGTGAAAAGTTCATCTGGGAATTCCTCATCTGTCGTTTTGGGTTGCCAATGGAGATTGTCACAGACAACGGGACCCAATTCGCAGACAAGGGGACTCCTAAAATGGTATGCGGATCTACACATCAAACCTATCTTCACATCAGTCGCGCATCCACAGGGCAACGGGCAGGTGGAACGCGCGAACAGGAGTATCGTTTAAGGGATCAAGGCAAGGTTAGGAACAAAGGGAAGGCTTGGGCAGAGGAGCTACCGAGCGTGCTATGGGCCAACCGAACTCTGACAAAGACGAGCACCGATGAGACTCTGTTCAGCCTAACCTACGGCTCCGAGGCAGTGATACCAGCCGAAATAGGATGCCCGTCAGCAAGAGTCCTTTCAGCAAACCACACTGATAACGACAGAGAGCTGCGCACCAATCTAGACCTGCTTGAGGAACGCCGCACGTTGGCAGCAGCGATAAAGGAAGCAAACTACAAAAAGCAGCTGGAAAAATACTACAACACCAAGGTCAAGCTCAACACTTTCAAGACGGGAGACTTCGTCTTCAGAAAACAATGAGGCCAGTGGCGCTCTGCCGCAAGGAAAAACTCACACCCACATGGGAAGGGCCATACCGCGTCACAGAAGCGCTTGGAAAAGGAGCGTACAAGCTGGCAACCCTTGAAGACAAACCTATCCGCGCACATGGAATGCAGCGCAGCTTAGAAAATGCTACATGTAATTGATATATGCATCTGTAATGAAGGCTATTTAGCCATTTAATGAGATGACTACTTTTTCCGTCCCAAACACTTATTTCACTAGATATCGTTCATCACACACAAAAGCAACAACGGCGTGCAACAGCACAAATGTCCTAAAAATTAAAAATTGCAATGTTAATTTGCAATTTGCTAAAAGGCGCGCTGTATGGTTAAGATACAGCGCTTACCCTAAACATTGTATGGTTAAGATACAATGTCCTAAAAATTAAAAATTGCAATGTTAATTTGCAATTTGCTAAAAGGCGCGCTGTATGGTTAAGATACAGCGCGCACCCTAAACATTGTATGGTTAAGATACAATGTCCTAAAAATTAAAATTGCAATGCTAATTTGCAATTTGCTAACAGGCGCGCTGTATGGTTAAGATACAGCGCACACCTAAACATTGTATGGTTAAGATACAATGTCCTAAAAATAAAAAATTGCAATTTTAATTTGCAATTTGCTAAAAGGCGCGCTGTATGGTTAAGATACAGCGCGCACCCTAAACATTGTATGGTTAAGATACAATGTCCTAAAAATTAAAAATTGCAATGCTAATTTGCAATTTGCTAAAAGGCGCGCTGTATGGTTAAGATACAGAGCGCACCCTAAACATTGTATGGTTAAGATACAATGTCCTAAAAATTAAAAACTGCAATGTTAAATTGCAATTTGCTAAAGGCGCGCTGTATGGTTAAGATACAGTGCGCACACTAAACATTGTATGGTTAAGATACAATGTCCTAAAAATTAAAAAATTGCAATGTTAATTTGCAATTTGCTAAAAGGGCGCTGTATGGTTAAGATACAGCGCGCACCCTAAAATTGTATGGTTAAGATACAATGTCCTAAAAATTAAAAACTGCAATGTTAAATTGCAATTTGCTAAAAGGCGGCGCTGTATGGTTAAGATAAGCGCCGTACACTAAATATTGTATGTTTAAGATACAATGTCCTAAAAACTCAAAATTGCAATGATTATTTGCAATTTGCTAAAAGGCGCGCTGTATGGCTAAGATATTGCGCATACCCTAAACATTGTATGATTAAGACAC
>JAUTDX010006698.1:0-32938 GCA_030844895.1 Ambrosia x helenae | reverse complement strand
CCTCATCTTTCCACTGTGTCGCAAGTTGAACTTGTACACATCAAGATCGCTAGGACCCACTCACTCGCATTCGATTAGCCTTCCTGTTATGAATGCTTGTAAACAAGCCCACATTTTTTAATTTCGGCCACCGGGCCGGAAAATCATATCAGGGGGAACGCATTTTACTCCCCCACTTGGGCGTAGAAAATTTTTGGGATTCGTCTCCAAAAAACCTTCACTCGTTGATAGTCGACTACAAAAAAAAATATTTAAAAAATTTATTATAGTTGCAACATATATTTACATAAAAAACTTATTACCGGCTTTTCGATCTTCCGAAACTTCCACTTACGCACAACAAAGGGCTATTTTCATCTTTTGACCAAGGCGTCACGTGTCGCTTTGGTCGTGCATCTTGTTCAGGCGGTTCACCACCTCTACCACCACCCCTGGCCGCCGCCATCATACCTCGGCCACCACCCATAGCCGTCGGACCACCTCTGCACCACCCTTCCTTTGCCCTCGCTTATTTGGGGCTGCAACTTGCGTATCCGGAATTACAAAATCAGGATAATTGGGTGGCATTTGGCTAAGATTTTTGAGTTCGGTATTCATCCCAAACCCGTCTTTCATCTAGGAACTCCAAAGCCGGTTGGTAACATCCTTCCCATTGTGATAGATCCATTTCTTTGAAGATTGAAGATTGTTTGTGGATTGATTTGAAGACTGTTTGTGAATGTTTTTGATTGTTTAGTGTAAATGAATTAAAAAATAGTTTTTTTTATATAAATAGCCAAAACTAGTTGTTGGCTAACGGTCGAATTGTCTTCGCTAGCACACGCGAGTATGCTAGCGTCCACTCGCTCGCGCCATCGTTAGTCCATGAATGTTGTGGTTCAAGTGATTCACGTGGATTGGTTTGTGGCTCGCGGCTACTCGCTCACAGGCCACAGATAGACTAAGCAGAAGCAAAAAAATTATAAAATAAACAACCAGCCACCCCTCAATTATTTTATAATATAATCACCTTATAATGCTTTTGTCATATATAATAACTAAATCTTGTTTTTCAGCCCAATTACGTTGACTTCAAATGCTTCTTTTTCTTCAATACCTAATTTTTTTTTATTTATGGTCTTTATGTTGACATCTTATATAACATATACGTATGTAGATACCTATACAAATGTACTTGATTTGGATTTGTGAAATAATTTCTCTATTATTTACTACAATTTTAAAAAAGATCACATAAAGAATGACACCTTTTATAGTATATTCAAACCTGATAAATCCGCCATGACACATAATAAAATATGTCGAATTATAAAACTCATTTGTATTTTGAAGAGTATACAAAGATACACATGCAAATAATACTTAAAATGTGACAAATTGAATTATAATAATCCAAAGTATCATTTATTGGTCGATCATACTTATTCCAACTATATGACCAAAACACTCTTAACTTTTACTTCCGTCGCCATAAACCAATCTTATTCTCATAATCATTATAGATTTACACTTGATTCCACTTAATTTAGCTCGCATGAATGATAATAGGCGAAATTTGGAACATACATTCCTTATTAACGAGATCAAGTGGAAACAATTGTTAATCTCATGTAAATCTTTGATTGCTATACAATCAGGGGCGCAAACTTCTTTAGGGCCCAGGGGTCTCGACCCCACCAATTTTTTGCGTAGTGATGGAATTTTGCGATTTTTGTAGGTAAATTGAGTCCGGCCCCCACGATTTGATCTTCCGGCTACTACCGATCGAAAAAAATTGAGTCCGGCCCCCACCGATTTGATCTTCCGGCTATACTAACGATCGAAAAAATTGAGTCCAGCCCCCACCGATTCAAGAACTAAGTTTTGCCACTGTATACAACAGAGATTGCCTTTAACAACAAAAATAATAATTACTAGTGCCATTCGTTAAGTCGTCACTTTAAAATTATTACCGGCCAATACATTATATTAGATAGTAATAGATACACATCATAAACTTGTTACATTTATTATTTTGAGGTAGGTGGGTAGTGGGTTCATGTAGTATATATTTTTTGTCTTCAAACAAATACCAAAAATAAAATAGACAATATACATATACTTTTGTTATGTCATGTCTTCTAACAACCTCATATCTCATCAACTAACACCTTCCAACAACAACAACAACAACAACAAAAACACTTTCAAAAATCACAACAAGATTCACCTCCAACCCACATGGAGATTCCTTGTAATCATGACAAGAAAAAGAACCTTAAAAACTTGCCTATGGCCATAATGTTGGTCTTGGAATAGGAGGTGTTGTGTTTGTAGGTGGAGCTTTGGTCACTGCAGCCATTGTGTCAGGTTTTGCTTTCAGGTCAAAAAGTCAACGCAGATCATCATTGGAAAAATACTAGTAAGAAGAATATGCAACAGTCTGTTGATGATCCAAACTTGTTGGAGTTGGTTATCAAGACTGATATAGATTTTTCTCCAAGGTTTTAATAAATGAAAATTGTTGTTATTATTATTATTACTATTATTATTATTAGACAATTTGGTATATAAATGGATTATTGTAATGATTTGATGGTTTATTTTAATTTGATGCAGTGAAGAGGTAACTAGCATGAATGAGATCAAGACTAATATTAGTCAAAGTGTGACTCGGTATGCTTGATTTTTTTTTTTTTTTTTTTTTAAGATAAGCAGTTTTTATTAAAACATAATCGCGAAAAAATTACATCAAGATAGCGGGCAGGCGGGCAACAAGCTGCGCCGAATTAAATATTCTGTTTGAACTGGATAATACGAATAAATCAAATATAGTGGTTATTAAGTTTTGTCGCTTCGCCAGTTCAATTACAACTTTAGCGTAATCTTATGTAAAATAGAATAGCAAACATTGTATAAAAGTTTTTTTTTAAATATATTATTTTGTTTATTTGATTAAAACTGAATTTTAATTCAGTTTTCGGTTGGTTTGAACTCCCTGAACTTGGTTTGGTTCGGTTTTCAGTTTAATTCAAACCGAATAAATGGATGAACACCCTTGAGTATGATTCATTATTCACTGTATTTAAGTTTTGATTATGGATTTATTGGTTATTCTTAATTATGAATTTGTTTAATCTTAGGACAAAAAGCATGATGAACAAGTGCACTCTGGAGATAGCAATGAAGACAAAATCAATTCAGTAGCCAACGAAAATCAAGAAAATACATCAATTCGTGTCGATTCTGCTTTTGCAAGTGAAGAACAAGTGGTCATGGCAGTTAAGATTGAAAAAAGATTCATGTTTAGAGGGAAAATGATGATGATGGTGGTGGTGGTGAAGAGCTAAAACATTTGATGCTGATTGATAACGAAAACGAAGAGAATGTTGATGCAAACTCATTAGTTTCTAATGAAGGTGTCGTGTCGATAGAAGAATATGAAGCAGTTGATGTACCTTATTATAGTTACTATTGCAAATGCATCAAAAAATGATGATGAGATTGAAGATAGTGAAGATTGCATAAGTCAAGTTAATGTAGAAGACAATCTTCATGATGAGATTATTATGGAGAATTGTGAAGGAGACTTGAGTGATGAAACCGGTTATGCAGAAGAAGTGGATGATGCAGCACGTTTGCTTCGAGCGCAGTTACTTGATGGTCAAGATGAGATCATTTTAGAGAATTGCGAGGAAGACTTGAGTAACAAGAAAGGCGTTGCGGATCAGATTTTGAAAGAAACTGACCAACAAATGGAATGCAGCCGCAAACAAGTGGTTGTTGATCATGAAGTTGCACCGGATGCTCAAGATATGCAAGTGAATAGAATTTTTGAAACATTTGTGGTTGCATGTGTCATGAACCAAGTCAAGGAAGCTGTTGGTGATCAAACAGTGGTTAACGAAGACACACCACTAAATCGGTTGATTAAGAACGAGGAGAAAGACAAAGGGACGACACAAAAAGTCGAAGAGCATGTGACTATAGAAGATGAAGCAGCCAAGGTAGAGGTGACTACAGAACATGAATTGGTCAATAATGATGAAATCCCACATGTTGAATTTGTTAAAGAAGATGAAGAGAGCGAGGAAGATGTTACAGCAAAACGGAGCTAAGTTGTGGTGTCAATCGATCATCTGTGAAAGAGGAGCCGACACTAGAAGTAAAGATCAATAACCACAAAATTGAGGAAACAAATGTGCAAGTCAAAGGAAGGATTAGTACAAACCATGCATTGGTCAAGAAAGATGATATTTCACATGTTGAATCTATTAAAGAAGATGAAGACGGTGAAAACGATGTTATGGTAAAAGTTGAGCTAAGTTCTGGTGTCAGTTCCTCCTCTATGCCAGAAGCAAAGATCAATAACCACAAGATTGAAGAAAACATAGAGGAAAACCAGACAACTTTCGGCAAAAATCATAAATACGATGAGGAGGATGTTACGTTAAAAGCTAATCTAAGTTCCGGTGTCAGTTCCACTTATGTGTTGGAAGAACCGACACTAGAAGCAAAGATCAGTAACCACAATAATGAAGAAAACACGGAGGAGAATCAGACATTATTAGGCGAAAAATCATAATAACAGTGAGGAAGACGTTACAACAAAAGCTGAGCCAAGTTCTGGTGTCAATTCCTCCACTATGCAGGAGGAACCGACGCCAGAAGCAAAGATCAGTAACCACAAGATCGAAGAAAACATGGAGGAAAACCAGACAATTTTGGGCAAAAATCATTATGACAACAACGATAACGGAGATATAAAAATAAAAGAACAAGCATTTGCAAGGGGGCCATGGAATCTTAAACTGATGGCATGGTCTGCATTGATATCAATATGGTGCTTTTGCCATTGGTATTCTGAGTTGCCTTACCTGGAACTTAGTCTTGTTGGTAGTTTGTTGTTCCTTTTGATCTTATTCGGCTACCGCAATCGCGATACACACTTGGTCAAATATGAGTAGAAATACCATACCATAAAATAAATGTTAGCCGAGTTTATGATGCATATTATTATTATTGAATGTATCGTTTGTCTATTAATATGGTTACACCATTACATTTAAAGAGGCCAATCATGGTTGATCATTGTATAAAAAAACAATGAATGTTTCATGGTACCAAAACATCTAACGGATGAATCAGGAATCGAGTCTGAAGTTTTGAATAAGTACCAAAAATCAACGTTGTGTTGCATAGACATCCCCAGACCCTATTAATAGCGTTGCTATTTGTGGGATTTCTTGGGTACGGTTGTTGTTGCATAGACATTATAAACGTCCAAAGCGTTTGAACAAAACCTCCTAACTCTTTCATTCATTTTGACCACTTGATCTACTATGGGATTATCCCTCCCATCAACAATACTCTTATCACACGTCTCGACCATGGTCATCGCGGCCTTCACCCCAACCATCACGTCACTCTCTGGCCCGTTCATCAACGCACTAGAGGCCTCCGACAACATTTTCACAAGGCTAACGTAGTTCATGGCACAATTCACCAATGTCACCTCTTCTATTCCATCCGCCGCTTGATTATGTCTCTTCTTCCGCACAGTCTTTATCATATTCGACGTGGTCACTGCCCCAGCCGACGCTGTCATGATTGCCACAAAGGTCGCCTGTTTTAAATCATTCACTTCGCTAATGTCTTGATGCTCGAGGACCAAAACACATATATCCTTCAGCTGAGACGAGTCACATGCCTTTGCAACAACATCCGGGTTCGCCTTCCTAGCTCGTGGTTGGGGTTCGGGTGGGGTTGTATCGTTGGGCTAATGGTTTGTGGTGGTTCTGTCATTGGGCTAGGCCTGCCGGAGGCTGTGACATAGACGGGTAACAATATTAACAAACATGCCAATGTTGTCATGTTTTGTTGTCCAAAGTAATGTTTTTGGTTGTTAATGAAAAAAAATGGGCATTGGAATGTGGTGGTTATAAAAATGTGCATTGGTTATAACTTACTAAACAAAAGGAAGGGACTGGTTAGAGAAACATACGCCTCTTATTACGAGAAACATATGATTAATTGGATAAATACACCTTACACCTTACACTTTTAATTGCAAATCATTGAAATCAATCCATTATGGTACAAAAATATTCATTTTGTAATTTTATTTCTTTCTTGTCTACTTTGTGTAGGTTCCGTACAGGCAATTAGTACAGTAAAGCCTCTATGAATTAATACTTGATAAATTAATAGTCTTGATAAAATTAATAATTTATCCGGTCCTAACTTAGGGACCAGTATAAAACTGGTGGTCGCTAAAGTTTCCATGGTGTTGAGACAAAAACCAACACTTGGTAATCTTATGAAAAAACGGTACGCGGATATTCTTACAGTTTTGCCTAAGTCGTTGCAAATTCAATACAGTGATATAGTGCTACACATTTGACTGCTAGAAAAGGTCACAAACTCTATCGGAATTTCAGTGCCACTTGAACAAGTTCAATCGTAGCTTATTTGAGCCCGTTTCTAACATTTCTAAGGTTAAATACATTGCGTGTTTGATCCTAACTTAATATGTGTTATTGCATAATTTGTGTGTATTTACCTTTAAAATCAGCATGTTCATAACTACATGGTTATACAATTCATGCAGTTCTATTATCCATGTAGTAAATAATAATAGAAACATTGATGGATATATAACAAAAAGTCCAAACCTCCAACTTCATTACCAAAAGAAAAATGGATGTCAACAACAAAACTTTCAACACAATGTATGCAAAGAACTAAAAGTCTCATCATCAAGAACACAATAGTCGAAAACTGGGAAATAAAACTTAGAAATGTGAATAGCTTAGTTTCTAAATCCCCTGCTGTTCCTCCTACCTCGCGCCTTCTCGAATTTCCTACCCTTTGACCTCACATAGGGCTTGGTGTGACTGTGTGGTACACCAGGAGCCTTACCAAAGTGCTTAACAGCTTCACGAGAGTTCTTCGGACCTCTAAGAAGAATCTGCACAAAAAACACAACACGGGTCAGAGAATCCTTTATGATCATTTGGAAGGCGGTTTAAGTTGTTCAAATCTTGATTCTGAATATAGATAGTCAAGAAAAGATTGCATACGGTGTTTTGTCCAAGAGGGGCACGAAGAGCAAGCTGATCAAAGGTCAAACATTCTCCACCGGCTTTCTCGATCCTTGCCCTTGCGGTTTCAGTAAACCTCAAAGCGGTTACCTTGAGACATGGGATTTCATGCACCCTAACGTCATCTGTTACAGTGCCGACAACCACAGCAATCTTGTCATCCTAATTAAACAAAAATTACCATCAGAGCCAGAATCATATTACAAAAACATATAAACAGATCAAAAAATCAACAAGTTAAATCATAAGAGTGTAAACAAGCCGAGACAAGCCCATGCTCAGTTCAAGCACTCTATTTCTAAAGCTCATGACTCGTGAGTAGTTTTTCAAGCTTACGCACAGCTCAGCTCAGATTCAGCTCATATATTGTTAGTTAATTAATTTATACACAATTACACCAATTTTTGTGTATGTTTATAATAACATAAAATAGGCTATCAACCCAGCATGAGCTCGAGCTCGTGCGATGACCGAGCTTGTTTAAGCTCAGCTAGAATCTACCCTTAACTACAGATTAATGAAACTTAATTGTTTAAGTAAATTAAACTTAACAATAAGCGTTCCATTTTGTCATTAGTGCACAAAAAGACGGTTAAGAACATTCGATTATACGGTATTAACCCTATATTACTCTTATTGTTTTTTTACAATGTTTCATAATCACAAAGCAGATATTAACATGTAGTCAATCTATTCCAACAACTTATCATATAACTACTTTTCAACATTAATAACTTCATAAAATTTAAATAAACAAAATATTATTATTATTATTATTATTATAAACAAATAC
Organism: Ambrosia x helenae; assembly: GCA_030844895.1. Lineage (NCBI taxonomy): Eukaryota > Viridiplantae > Streptophyta > Magnoliopsida > Asterales > Asteraceae > Ambrosia > Ambrosia x helenae. The sequence continues at coordinate 25,063 of JAUTDX010006698.1, read as the reverse complement.
CTTGGCAGACATGTAACGAATCAACCTCGACAAAGAAATAGGAGGCTTATTAACTTTACTCATAAACAACCTCTTCAATACCACAGCATTGAAGTTACTTCCAGTCCTCCTCACCAAAAACCTATAAAGCTAACCAAAAACATAAAAAAAAACATAGTATTAAATGATTTAAATCCCATCATCATCAACAAACAAACAAACAACAAAACAAAAGATAATAATAATAATAATAATAATAATACCTTGACGAGGAGTTTAAGGTAGATATCATCGGACCTAGGAGCGGTTCTTTTGGTTCTCTTGCTCTTACCTCCTGCAACAAGATCGATACCCTGAAATGTGGAAAGAAAAAGTTCGTTAGAGAGAGATGTGAAATGGGTGAGATGGGAATTAGGGTTCCGGTAAGTTGATGTTACCATGACGACGGCGGCGGCAGCGGCGGATGGTACCTGCAAAAAGAAAAGAGGAGAAATGGGAAGCTAGGGTTTATGAAGATGATGAGAGAGGGATGTGTATATGGATGAGTAATGAATGGGCTATTAAGGGCCTGGACTCAAGTGGGTTGATAGATGGCCCAACTTAGAAAACATTTTGGCCTGCTCTTTTTTTACTGGCTAGCCTTGACTTAGAGATGGCCGAAATAATTGAAGGTGAACAAAAAATCAGGTTCTAGAATCGGAACTGGTGGAACCGGCCCGAACCAGTTTCGGTTCCGGCTTGATAATTCAAGAACCGGTTCCGGTTGGAACCATAAATTCCAGCATCGGTCCCTCCATTTAGCCCAAAAACAGTCAGAACTGGGCCCGATCCCAAGAACGGTTTCCTACCATTAAAACGAGCCAAATTCGTTTTTTGACCGTTGGGCACCAATCTAGCCGTTAACTAGCCGTTTTTATCCAAAATTACCATTTTGCTACCTTTGTTTAGTATAAATAGGTTTAGATGTTTTAGGTTTGTCACAACACTTAAAAACGCAAAAAGAACAGCCTAAAAACACAAAACCCGCAATCGTATACACACGTCTTTGTGTTCACTTTGCTTTTACTACATCATTCTATGGCTTCATCTTCAAATCCATCCCAAACCGGTTCCACAAACGAGCCTACCGTTGTTCAAATTCTCGAGACGACACGAAACGCTGAACTTTTTGGTGAAAGTGGTTATTTCGACTTGTGTCTTATGTAGAATGGCGAAAAAAGGCACGTTGTAGAAAATAATATCATTGTAATGTTTGAAATTGACTTTTTTTCATTTCATTTTCCATGTTTCTTGTTTCGAAATCCTAAAAAAATTAACAAAAGTTATAATTTTATGTTTATTTTTTTTCTCATCGTTTTTTTTTAATTGTACACGCAAGAACTGATTCCTAAACGGAACCGAACCGAAATTGGTCTTTGAAACCGCTCTTTGGAACCGACGAAACCGGGGGCAAAACCGAACCGGAACTGAAACCGGCACTGTAGCGGGCCGGTTCGAAACTGGTTCCACCAAAAAACGATTTGTTCACCTCTAGGTCGAATGAGTCTTTTCCGCTTCCAAACCAGTTTGGGGTTGGTTTTGGTTCGGATTCACACCAGTTTGGTTTGTTTATTAGTCGGTTTTTTACTCGGGTTCAGTTCATCAGTTTCGGTTCCCAAACCGTTTTTTTCTTTCTTTTTTTTCCCACCTCATAAGGAGAAGAAAATGTTTTGATTAATGTTTTGACATGCTTAAAGTAAAATTAAAATTTGAGTTTCTTTTGTAAAAAATGCATTAGTTTTAACTCAGTTAATGCTTTTGTTGTTAAAAGTGTGAGTTTGTTTTACAAGCTCTAGTTTTTAGTTAGGAAATGTTTTCGGTACAATCGAAGAAACCAAAAAGACGAGAAAAACATGTGAACATAAACGCTTCAACCGAGAGAAGCAAGTGACATTCCTAAAGATGCGGGTTATCTCTTTAATACCGATAATTAGTAGCAACAAAATGGATGAGTGCTAAAGTAAATGTGTGAATGTAGCACAAACGGGACACAATTTTCTTTAAGTACGTTCTCCATAGGTACCAAAGTAGAGTAGTGTGCCATACGAGGAAATAATTTGGCCAAACAATCCAAATTATGATGGAAGAGGTCCCTAGTAGAGAACAAGTCAAGCACTAAAGATGACGTTTGGTTCACCATCTGAAGATCAAAAGCCAAATAAGGGACATGCTCATGGTTCTACCATGTAGACACTACTAAATACTAGAAGACCGGTAACTTTACAACCTCAATTAAAATCCAACATATTCCCTAATCCATTACTCATTGATGTGATTGAGTTAATTTTAAATCCATTCTCTTTACTTACACTCACTTAATGACCCTATCTATTGTCCACATACATTTCTTTTACTATGAGGGTGTTTGGGATTGAGTTTTAAAACAATTTATTGACTTATTGGTTTTCACAAAAAGCCAATAAATCAATAAGATGTTTGTGTAACACAAAAACACTTTATGTTTTGACTTTTGGTTTTTAAGGGTGGAAAACTGTTTTTGAGAAGTTAGAAATCCTGGATTTTGGCTTTTGACTTTTGAAAAAAAATTACAAATTTACCACCCATACAACCAATATTCACAATAAGTTAAGCGAAACACCTAAAAAAACAATTTATTGACTTTTTGATGTTTCTCATCCCAAAAGCTAATCCAAACACTTTTTTTAAAACTCCTTTTCAAAAAGTCATAAGCCAATAAGCACTTCTGACCAAAAACACTTTTGCATTTCCAAACTCAATCCCAAACACCCTCTATATCTCTCGAAATCCCTCACAAAATTTATAGGACATCATATCTCCATCTCAATCGTTCACCTTTTTGTTTCTGTTGGTGACTTGAGGGAGTCTGGGGAGATCGATGGAGTAGACATATGAATGAGTCGGTAAAGAATAAATCAACAAATCAACAAAGACCAATGAGAAATCGATAGATAAGAAAGTCGATGAAGACGATCAATGAAGAAAAATGAAAAAGGTGTTGAATATTTGGTATTTTTTTTCTATTAAGTTGAATCGACAATTTACATAAATTTAAGAAGCTTTTCATAGCTCAACACGACTATTGAAAGAAAAGTCGCATTTTACTTGAAAAAAAGAACATAATTAATCTCAGTTAGTGATGTACACTAAAATATGACTAATATTTGTCGTTAGTAACATTTAAACCCAAAAGGCCTCAGGTCCAGAGGCACTCCAGATTCAAATCTTGTTGCCAACAAGTTAGGGGATTTTACAAACCAGTTGATTTATTCCTATAACAGGTTGGCGTCGTCCTCTAACGTCAAATTAACAACGAATAGTTGTAACGTCAAATTACGTTATGTTTCCGAGTTTCTTTTAACGTAAGAAAAGAAAGGATTTAAAAAGATGTCAAGAAAAAATGTGTTCCACGGTTTTTTTAAGGAGAGAAATTGAGAGAAATGAAAGGAAATTTTGAGTTATTTCCTTCATTTCTCATCCTTACAAATTAGAGAAATTTGAAAAGAAATGATTTTTAAACATAAAATGCTTACTTGTATTTTCATCTCTTTTTTGCTTCGTTTATTAGACTCTCGGGAACATAACGTAACAAAAAATACATAATTTATGATTTAAACCCGAACTTTTCGGGCCGGATCCGAAACCGAAAGCTGGTCGAGGGTTTTTAAACCCATAAACCCGCTCGTCTTTCCTTACTGTCTCGATCCTCTTCTTCACAGGTATGCCTTCACCCCAATCCTGTCGAATAGCTTCTTTATTTTCCATTTAATCACACTTTTAGGGTTTCCTAATACCTACAACACTAAACCCTATTATTATTATTATTTTCATGTTACCAGGTTCCGTATACTGTTACATCGTACTATCTCAGCTTCTATTACACATTCATCATGAGGTAACGGTTTATTTATTAATCTAACCGCACATGATTTTAAATCTTGCCTTCGTCACTAATTGTTTTGTTTAATCTTTTTTCAGTCGACCAATGGAGGAAGATGCACCAGTAAGTTTAATCTATTCCGATTTGTTGTTGTTTCATTAGATGGCCTTTACATTTACTTGATTTGAACTGCATATACGATAGCGACTTTCAACCCATGCCTATAACGTAGAGATGGCCTATTTAATGTTTAGGGATACACTGACTAAAGAAAGTTTAAGAAATATTTTACATGTATATTTTATAAAAAAAACCAGTAAATACGCGTCTAAATAGAAAAAACCCCCTAATATCGGCTAGTTTCCGCTATTTAGTCGCTAATTATCATATAGCGATACATTGTCGCTTGCTACCAAAGTTTAAAAGAACGGAATCGTGCCTCGAGAAATTTTCCCTTTGCCTCACGAGGCATGCGCCTCGAGACGAACCGAGGTGTAAACCCTAGGCTGTATTAAAAAATAAATATAAATATTATGTATATTATTAAAAAATGAAATGCTAACTAATGTCATCGTCAGATTCATAAAAGTTATAAAAAAAACACACATCAAAAAGACATGGAATAACATCAAAAACCCCTGTGCTTGAGACGCAATTTTTGCACCGCCTCAGCCCTATGAGGCGCAGGTACAAAATGACAGCATGAGGCGCCGCCTCAGAAGCGTTTTTTTACCGAATTGCCTCGAGGCGCGCCTCAATCGTTTTTTTAAACCATGCTTGCTACGCTATTTGCTATTGCGGTCGCCATTACCGCTATAATAACAACTATGGTTATTTATGCACAAAATATATTGCCTTTGTGTGCTCATTTTGGATCTCAAAATATAGCTTTGATCGCATTGGTTGCCCTTAGTCAGTTAGTGGTTGTTTGTGTGTTAGGGGAAAACAGTTTGCTACTATAAGATGTTAAAATAACTTGGCAAGTGAAACTTTGATGGTATTAGTATGACATTGTATTATTTCACAGTGTGTAAGGACGTTCTATGATATTGGAAACGGGCTCTGAGGCATTTAGGCCCCAAAAGCCGAGGCATGTGCATACGCTCTGCGCTGCTCTACATACAATCGAATAAGTCTTATTTACATTTTACAACCAGAAATTGCGTCTCTCTGATCTGTTTTACATATCATTATATCAACCTTTTATCAAGCAAACCTTTCATTAATTTTTTTCATTTGTTTGGTTGTTTAAACATATGAGTCTTCTACAAGCCCTAAATTTGACCAACTTTGACCAGTTTTGACTCAAAAGATGCTAAGAATTGAATGATGCTAAAAATGGAAGAATGAACACACGTTTCGAGTTCTAAACAATGATATGAGCTGAATTTTTCTACCTAACTTTAGTAAGCGTACACGAGCATAGGTTTGGTTGAGCCATTTGGCCATGTTAGCAATACCAATCTTAAGTTATTTTGAATCAGAAGGATAGTGCCTTATGTTTATTTATATCTTCATGGCGTAGGTATATCTGAAATTTATCATCATGGATATTGTTTATTATTATAACTAGGTTAGAGTCACGTGTATTACACGGGTTGCACAAAAAACTATAAAATTAATAAAAGAGTGACAAATATAATGACTGAAATTACGTATTCCTAGAGATATATGATTTCATATCAGATTTGAAAAGGGAAAAATGATTAGTAGTGATGGGTATCTTAGAGTTAGAACGGTGAAAATGACAATAGAGTTGGGGTTTGCTAGCATTTGAATGGCAAAGAGAAATAGCAAGCGAGTCAAATGGAAGATCTAGGGAATAATGAAGAGATAAAAAGGTTAGTAGGAGGGAGGATCAATCTTTTTTTGTTAGGGTTTGTGAGAAAAATTAGGAAAAGAAATAAAGAAACTTGTAAAGGAAGTAGGCGGGAAAAAACAGAATGAGTAGCTCTAAGAGAGTGCCAAGTGTCCCACAAATGGTTTTATTTATATATTTATTTATAGTAGATAGTAGATTTGGTCTATAGTTTAGAGCTGTATTAATAGTGGTTCATTGTATGATTGAACCCATATGAGTATGAACAACAATTCAATATACGGGAGTTCACGTTGATACACAAGCGTTGCTTTTGTGTAGGTGTATTTTTATGTGCAAAAGGGTCTGTAGCTTTTGTCTATTTCTTATATGGACTTGCATGGAGCAGTATTTGATGGTTTTTAACATCCAGTTAAGTAATACTGTAGAGCCCAATGGACGGTTGAAATTCAAAATTTTTCAGGGGTATGGGTATATATAGGGCATGGTTCTTACACACACATGATGGATATCCAGGTAGTCAGAGTAAGCCTATCGCGTAGACGCGAGGCATGTTTTTTATCTAGGTAGTAAAAGGCTCAAGGCGCAAAGAGTGAGCCTATCGCCTAAGAGGCGAGGCCCTTTGATAAGTTTTTTGAAGGAAATTAGCAGGTAAAATTTTATTGAATTGAAATGATAGGCCCGATTTGAGAGGGGCTATGTCTCCAGTACAATACGAAATCAAGGATTAAAACATGAACGAGAAGAAAGTAAAACATAGCCTGCTATTTAAAAGGATTATTAGAAACTGCTCCCTGCCATAGTGCCATTTCATATTCTTTCAGCTGTGTTTTGTTAATTACTCCCCGCCACTTCAGATTCTACCAGATGTGTTTTAATTGCTCCCCACCAGTTCATATTCTGACCCAATGGATCCATCTCAGAGCCCAATATTGACATGAACTGGTCCTTTTCAGCTGTTGTGGGCTGAGACTTGTGCCTTCTCGTATACACCTTCACTATGATTGTATCACCCTTACAAAGCCTGCGCCCAAGACAAGCAGAGCGCACATGTATTCCAGACCATTTTTAGCTGTTTTAGTCCTGTTCTAGGTTGGTTTAGACTTTTTTTGGCTTGTTTAGATTATTCTAGAACTACTTTATACGTGTTAAACTTGCATGTTTGTTCATGGATCGTTAGTATTCCAAGTTTTATTTGCTGTGTGCTATTATCTTACACATCACCGGTTTATGATGTATCTTATCATAGAACATCAAAACCTTTCTTAATCTAATGGTTCTTAATATTACTCTTATTATTTTCCAGACCAAAAATGAGGAAGAGGAGTTCAATACCGGACCCCTGTCTGTCTTGATGATGAGTGTAAAAAACAACACACAGGTAATAGATTATCTACATTAATTGGATTCATAGTTACCATCTTGAATAGCATCATTGTTACACATCATTATAAATCAGGTGGAATAAGTCTGTTATTTATCCCGATCTCGTTAATTATGAATACATGTTCTGTGTTGTATGTGTAGGTGCTCATCAACTGCAGGAATAATAAAAAGCTATTAGGCCGCGTTAGAGCATTTGACCGACACTGCAACATGGTGCTGGAAAATGTTAGAGAAATGTGGACAGAGGTTAGTTTTTAGTTTTGACTGCTTCTGTTTATTTATATAAAACGCTTGTTTATATATACATTATGTGTTTTATAGGTGCCGAAAACAGGTAAAGGTAAGAAGAAAGCTCTTCCAGTTAACAAAGACAGGTTTATCAGCAAAATGTTTCTTCGTGGGGATTCCGTCATCATTGTACTTAGAAACCCCAAGTGAGAAGCATTATCCTCGTCAGCGGAACATCCTATATTCCATGTTATTGCACATTTAAACATACTTATGATGTCTGCATGTTATTCCATCTTTTTTTCCATGGTTGTATTACGTTGTCCTTAGACTTGGTTAATCGAAAGTTAGTGCACTTAATCCTTGTTATGCGTTCATATGTCGTCCCAAATACGAGCATGGATTGCGGTTTCACCAAAGCTGATGTAAGGCTTGCTTTAATGTTTTTATACTGGCTTAGTAATATGCTTAGGCTGATCTTTTTACAAGGCCACCTTTTGCAGTGTAAAGGCTAATTTTGACTTGGTAAAAAAACTTCAACCTACGAACAGGAGTCGGTTTTTACAATGATTTTGAAAATTGGAACAGACCAGTTAGCTGTGGTCAACCCGGACTCATCACTGGTGCGGTATGCATATACCCGAGACTTTGGTAATGGTTAAGTCGGATAAGCTATGTTGGATCTAAACAGGGTAGTGACAACTGGAACTGAACGGAGAAATGACAGATCTAGGCTGGAAGTTGTGGTGGGGGTCAGAGAGATGACATGTAAGGAACTTTGCAGGCGGTGTGGAGGTGTGCGCAACCTTACACAGCCGGGGTCAATCGCTCTCTCACGTGGTGCGGTTCGATCTCTCATCTCTTGACGTTGTCGTAACCATTGTTATCTGGAACCAATGTTTTGAAAACCATACCGACAGCCAAACCATTTTAACCTTCGACTCATTGTGAATTCTAATTGCATTAAATTAGCTGATCAACATATCTCCCCTATTTAGTGTAATATTCCCATAACAATGAATAATCAGACAAATCAACACATGCATAAATAATAAATTGTACTTAAAAAAATCATGAACTTAAACTTGATAGCATATGGAGAAATGCCAACAAACGTATCTAGTAAAATCCAACTCATAGCGAAAACTACTAGTAGGACACATGAATGATCTTTGCGGATTGTTGCTAGTGCAAGAATTGCTCATAAATGCGCAAAGATTCATATGTGGGTCAATACATTTGATCATGGAAACACATCAAATGAAATGCAAAGATTCAGACACCCCAAAAGACCAGAAGTGAGACAACAGACACATGATTAAATTGCTCATTCAATAATTTGAAGTTCATATTCCATCCAAACAAATGTTTATATATATAAACTTTTTTAGAATCCACCTCACATAACATATCAAGTGAAGGAGGGATGATCTAAAGAAACAAAAAAACATTTCGTGTTCTTGAAACATGGAACTCCTCACGCGGCTGCACCCATGCAAGCTGTCACTGGAGCAGCATTATTCTGTTTTGCAGAGCTGTATTTCTTGGTGATGAATCTGCAATGTTTGAAACAAATAAACGGCTTAAAACATATACATCATGGCAGCCATACGCGTAAACAAGAACCATGTTCACTTGCCTGAAGAAATCCCTCCATAAGAGCTCGTACATCAACCAGTTCATATCACCACTGTCTTTCCCATTTGATGAAGCAGAAATCGTTCTACATTTTACTCTTAGTCAATAAAAATCCCAAGAAATAGAACCTTTTGTTCAAGTAAGGGGTGCTTGTTATCAGAATCAGGATGTTAATAACCATGACTAGAACTTATCAAACACTACTAAAACGGCCGATTAAAAGGTGAAACCCAAGAGTTAAATGCCCATTTAACTGCTCAATTTCTATAGCTATACGCCCGGGGATGTGTATACACCACTAAAAAGCGGTGTCCAACTAACTGTCCATATAGAAATACCCTGATGATTAGTTCATTTCAAGTTTATCACTTTCAAAACGCGCTACTACCAAACACCCCTTAAACGACAAAGATTTGAACAAACATACCTGGACGCAGACTTCTTCAACTCATCAAACATGGAACGAGGTGAAAGGCATCCCATAGCAAGCCAAGGCGAGATCTTGCACGAAAACTTAGCACCATACATGCTGCTATCATTACTTCCATCTTTTACAGGTTGCGATTTGCATTCAGAAGCAAATCTTTTTAGCCTTTCCAATGCTTCAGTCTCACCTCCAACAAGCGAAGCATTCGCACTCGCTTTCGCCTGAAACAACAACAGTAAATATAATCGTTGCAAACGACATTTATATCCAAACCTCATCAACCATAAACTGTATTAATAACAGATCATCCTAAACATACTCTCTTCTCCCTTTCTAATGAACCCCTTGTCAAACCTGTCATTACACGGGCCGTATAAAAGGGCTATGTCCATATGCTACATCTCATATAACCGTACAAAATTAAGCTAGAAACTGTAACTTCACCACACAAACATTCACGGGCTTGGTTTTAAAAAGCACGAAGCACACAAAAGCGACGAGGTCTAAAACCGAGGCGCAAAGCGCAAAGCCAAAAAGCGGCGGGCTTTTCGTACACGAGGCGCAAGACAATTATATAATTTTTTTTATATATGCTATAGGTTTTTAGCATTATTTACTCAAAATATAGATACAAATAAGGTATATATATGATTTAACTAAAATGTGCAACCTTTTTAGCTACATGTATAACAATTTTAAGCACAAAAACATCATGTGTACAAAAAGCGCGCTTTTCTTGCGCTTTTTGTACACTGCTCGCCTAGGGTTACATAAGGCGCACGGATTTGCGCCTAGGTGCGCTTTGCGCTTAAGCGCGCTTTTTAAAACATAGTTCACGGGTTGACATAAACACGACCCGCTTAACCAAAGTTTTTATTTTTACCTTTATTTCTTGTTGCATAATATATATCAACACTTTAAAATTACAATTTTGTAACTAAACCTACAAATGCTTATATAACAATTACATTTCAAGTTTCGAACCCGTCTCCAAACCGTACCTGGCTCATTGTAGCAGTAGGATTCAAACCCAAATCAACCAAACTCGGAATCTCACCCGTCTCCACATCTCCAGCCGCGGGCAGCCCTCTCAACTGATCAACCGCCTCAATCGTCTTCCTAATCTTCAACCCCTTAACCTTCTCCCTAAACCCGCCATAATTCGTCGGCATATCCTCCAACTTAAAAGGCAAATCATCAACATGATACAATGTACTCCCCAAAAGTACTTAACCTCAACCCCTTCATCTTTCAACCTCATTTCCACCTTCTTTTCCCCCTTAACCTCATCAAACGACACCTCGTTATGCGTATAAACCGCCTCGGCCCCAACCGCCTTAACCAATTCAGTTATAACCGTTTCAGGCTTCCCTATCCTAACAACAAGATCAGACCCTCTAGCTTGAAGATTTCTCCTCAAATTCGAAACCGACTCTAGTAAAAACGAGGCGCGGTAGGGCCCGGTTTTATCGAACCCAGAGGACGACTTACCGTAGTCCCTGGGGTCGAAAATGTAGACCGGCAACACCGACATTGAGTCGGTGTTGGCGGAGGAGAGACATTCATTGTCATGAAGTCTTAAATCGGTGCGGAACCACACGAGTGTGGTTCTGCGGGCGCCTGCGGCGCCCGAGGGCTCGCTCGGGCGCCGCGGGTTTAAGGATAAGGGGGTTTGGAGTGGGTTTGAGGAAATGGTGGATTTGAAAGAGGGTTTGGAAAAAGTAGGAGTGGATGAGAGAGAGAGAGTGCAAAGGGAGGTTGTTTGGGTGGGATTTTGAGAGTTTTGGGTGGGTGAGGGTTAGGAGAGAGTTTGGGTTTGGTGGAGATGAAGTGGGTTGGGAGAGAGAGGGTTAGGGAGGTGAATGGGGTAATGGGTTGAGGTTGGTCTTGTGATTGAGGGTCTGAGTTAGGTGTTTCAGGTGGGTTTAGAGGGGATGGGTTTGGTTCCATTGTTGTGTAGGGGTGAAGGAGGGAAGAAGTAGAAGTAGAAGATGTTGATGATGATGATAAGTTGGGTTTTGGGTTGAGAGTGTTGGGGTGGTGTGATATTGTTTATGTGGTTTGGTGTGAAGGTGTAGGCAGGTGTGGATAACGAATTATTCATAAGATATGATTTTTTTAATGTATACAAAACACACACCCGTAAATAAACTTGCAATTTCTAGGGTGCTAAACATTATTTTAGCCAATTAAGTAATGAATATATATTTTTTTTATCAAATACATCAGATAAAATTGATGCATATATGCAATAACTATGAAGTTATATATATATAATAAAAAAAAACTAAACACAAATCATTTAAAAATTTAGACAAGAATGTTGGTAATTTTAGTGATTATCGACTTTCATAGTGATATTGGATTAACTCGTTGAATATGTTTTCTCGTTATTAGTTAATCGAGTTAGGTGATGCATGACTGGCGGACTTGGTTGTTATAATGAGTTAGTGAGTGTAATCGGATTTAGAGCCAAATACACATGTTTTAATTGGGCCTAATTAGTAAACAAATTAATAAATTAATTGGCGTGTTAGTACATAAATATGGTGAATATGCCAATATGGGCCTGAACCTTAGGCTGGTAAATATCACAAATGAATTTCGATGGTTGCTTTCAATTATTTAAAAGGTATATTTCAATTATGATATATCCATTTTTTTTTTGTTTCTTAGAAATATCCAATTATATTGAAATTGAAATGAAATACGAAACTTACATCACAATAGAAGGTAGACGGGCAACAAGTTGTGTCGTCACCCCTTTCTAAATTGCGAATCCTAGTCTACCAAAGACAAATCCTTGTCCCCTGGAGATGAACTATTACTGTGGACGACCCGTTGGACCCTGATCAAAAACGAATAGCTTCTGGCGCTATGGAGCCAAAGGTATCAAAGGCCAAGGGGATAAGACATGTTGATTCTCTACACAAGTTTTAGCATGCTTATCTACTTTCTTCGATTCTGCCTTTCTCGACGCTTGCCCAGCTACAAACTCTGTTTCTCTTAACCCAACCAAAGGAGATACCCCTGTGAGGTCCACGCAAGCATGTTTCCCCCTCTCCCAACCAAAGACAAGCAGATCCGCTGGTCGCAAGGTGGACCTCCCTTCTGCAGGGTCTGTGAGAAAATTTACAGGGCCTCTTTTTGGCAGAAATCCCAGCTCTTCTCAGGATGTCCCACAAAACGTCCCTCACCCAGTCATGCCGGTATTTGAACCCAAGGAGCTCTTTGCAATGAATTGCGTGCTCCCCATATTTATCCATGCAAGCTTTACGGCATATGGGGCATGTTTCATCTTCCGGATACATAGGGATCATCAAACCGGTACTTGAGTATAGCTCTGTATTCCACTACAGACATGCATTGACCCAAACCCTCAATCGGGATAACGGTCAAAAAATCCTAAGCATGAGGACCCTAATTTAGGCATTCAATCACTGCCTTCTGGCGGGAGGACAACTCAAAAACTTCTCCCAGGCTCTGAGCAGTTTTGCTAAACAGAGCATTCGCCAAAGTTTTTTGTGGCTTTGAGGGGGCGGTGTCCTTATTAGAAAAACCGCCAATATCAAAGTCTAGGAGATAAACTGACGCAAGATTTGGATCTAAAAGGTTTTCAAATAGGAAAGCTGACACGCGGTTTTATTGGTGTATTCAATCTTTGCTTTTGGTATTTTCAATACTCTCAAAACAACAATCTTGTTCTTGTTAAAAATTGAGTTTAATCCGTTCGAACTTTTGATAATACCGATCAAATAGTTCGTTCTGATAGTTATACAACGACGCTCAATTTAATCCAAGTTATTTCTTTTGATTCATTATGTGGTTTCGGTTCATATAACCAACAAAGAACGAACTATTTCATCAAGATGGCTACCGGTGAATCTGTTCGTGACATGACAAGCAAGTTTGCAAAATTGGATAAGTTTGAAGGCTAGGATTTTAGGCGCTGGAGAAAGAAGATGCACTTCCTCCTTACAACTTTGAAAGTTGCCTATGTGCTCTCTACTCCGTTTCCTGAAGAAGTGGTGGATGAAACGATTGATCAAACAAGGAAAGACTCAAGTGAGAAAATGATGATTACATTTGTCAGGGCCATACTCAATGAGATGTCGGATGTATTTTTTGATGTCTATCAAAATATTGAATCGGCACAAAAGGGTACGTGTTTTAATTTTTGTACAAATCTGACTATGTTGATTGTTTGAATGTCACAAAGGTTTCAAGTACACATACTGATTGTGAAAATAATTAATCTAGTCCAAAATTTCCTAATGGAAATAAAATAATTGGTGGTGAAAATAAATTGCAATATTGTAAATTGCAATATTGTAATTTTAAGTCACAAAATTATTTTGGAAAATTAAAACAACCGTCTGTTGTTGGAAAAAATGATTTTTCTACACCAAAATTTTCTCATGACAATAAATTACATGGATGTGGAAATAATTTGCAATGTGAAAATTTTAATTCACATGTTAATACAGGACCAAAGGGAAATATTGGACTTGGATAATGGAAAACAATCAGTAGTACAATCTGGCTACTAATGACCCAGGCCAAATTTAAAGGAAATGGTTATGGCCCAAAATTAACAAAGCATATGACAACCAGAACAATGTTAAACTAAAGGAGAAACACGTGGAGCCATATTTTTTTAATTACATTGGCTTGGGTGATTTCACTAACAAGAATAACAGTGGTGGCCCAAATGGAAAATGTGATTTGGGCTGGTATCTTAAGACTAAACATGCCACAAGTTTAGATGAAAATACAAGTTTACCTTCTGGATGATGAATTCACATGGTGGGTAGACTCGGGTGCTACAATACATGTGTGTAAATATCTAAGGTGGTTCGAGGAATTCAAACCAATTGATGATTGATCTGTATTGAGAATGGGAAACGTGGCAACCGAGCCTATCAAAGGAGTTGGGAAAGTCAAGCTTGTATTTACTTCTGGCAAACTGTTATTATTAGACCATGTGTTATATGTTCTAGGTATACGGAAAAACTTATTGTCTGGTATTGTATTAAATAATTATGGGTTTAAACAGGTCATTGAGTCTGATAAGTTTCATCTTATCTAGACATGGAACCTTTGTTAGATTTGGACATTTCTGTAATGGTATGTTTATGTTAAATATCAATGTCCCATTTGCTAATGAATCTGTGTGTATTGCTTCTTCTAGTAACCAAGTAGGTAATGATTCAAGGTTATGGCATGCTAGATTAGGTCATGTTTTTTATATGAGTAATTGTAGTAAATGTCACACTTGCAAATTGACAAAAATTACTAGAAAGCCATTTAAACATATTAAAAGAGATTCTAAGGTATTAGAATTGATTCATTCTGATTTATGTGATTTTCATGGCATGCCTTCACTTGGAAACAAAAACTATGTTGTTACTTTCATTGATGATGCCTCAAGGTTTTACTATGTCTATTTGTTTCATACAAAAGATGAAGCTCTTAATAAATTTAAAATTTATAAACAAGAGGTAGAGCTACATTGAAGTGGTTTGATAAAGACTCTTCATACAGATCGAGGTGGAGAGTATTTTGACCCAGTATACTTTCAGTCTACTGGTATAATACATCAAACCACTGCTCCTTATACACCACAGCAAAATGTGTGTAGCAAAAAGGAAGAATAGAACACTGAAAGAAATGGTTAATTCCATGTTGTCCTATTCTGGTTTAAGTAAAGGATTATGGGGAGAGGGCTATGTTAACAGCCTGTTATCTATTGAATAGAGTTCCTAGTAAAAATACTAAGGTAAACCCATATGAACTTTGGTACAAAAAGGTACCTGAATTGAGTTATCTTAAAGTGTGGGGATGTAGACCTAGGTTCAACACTTTTATTCAACATAGAAAGCAAATACTCTATTGTCAATAGTTAAGTTTGCATAGTTTACAACTCTTTCTATGCCAAACTTAACTTTTCCTTCTACAATAAAATCATCTAACTTCTTTGGAAAGGTAGACCCCCTAATACTTCTTCTAACAGTTTGAGAAACTAAGTCATTGCTCTCAGGAAGATTGTTATTATTTTCATTGTCATGAATCACCATGCTCGGCCTGTCAATAGTTTTGTTCTCAACATTCACCTGTGAATCAGAAGATTCACTGTGACTTTGAGACTCATAACTAGACTGCTGAAAACCCATGTGTGTGTGACTCATTCTTACCTATAACCCCTCTTTCATCATTTGGCTCTTTAGGCTGCCCAGGTGTTTGTATTTCGTTTTCAAAAAAGTTAAAGAAATTCGATGAATCTATTTCAGTTACAGTGTTATCATCAAACTTATTAAAAACAACTTTGTCTTTAAAGGGAAAATTGGATTCATAAAATTTCACATCTCTTGAATAAGAGATGGTTTTGGACTCTAGACTATAAACCTTATAGCCCTTTTCTCATTAGAATACCCTATAAACACACATTTTTTCAACCCTTTCATTTAGTTTATTAGTTTCATTTAAAATAGTTGCAAAACACGAACATCCAAACATTCTCAAGTGATCTAGGAAGGGTTCAAAACCAAAATTAGTTCATAGGGGGTTCTACCATTCAGAACAGATGAAGGAGTCCTATTAATCAAATATGCAGCACTCAGAACACATTCTGACCAAAACTTAAGAGGTAAATTACTCTGAAACAACAAAGCCCTAGTGACATTCAAAAGATGTATGTGCTTTCTCTCACCAATACTATTCTACTGAGGTGTATAAGCACGTGAGGTCTGATGAAAGATTCCTAAAGTCTTACAATAGTTAATCATTTGGTTATTAACAAACTCAGACCCATTGTCACTTCTAAAACATTTTACATTCTTATTAAACTGAGTTTTTAAAATATTTACAAACTCTTGAATATTTTTCAAAAAATTTCAACTTTACTTTTCATCAAAATGACCCATACAGCTCTTGAATAATCATCTACAATTGTAGAAAGTATTTAAAACCTTCCTTACTAGGCACTCTATAGGGCCCCAAACATCCAAGTGAACTAAATCACTTAAGGGAAATGGTTCCCTATGTTGTTTTGCCTTGTGACATATATCACAAGGTAAATCAGGATCTGTAACAAGCTTAGTTCCTATGACAGGTTCTAACTTAGTCAAGACTATATCAGCAGGGTGACCAAGCCTTACATGCCATAGATCATATGACTTAGAACTAATACTAACCTTGTTACTAAGAAAAGATCCTCCACAAAAATACAAACCCTCAAGCTGACTACCAGTCACCAGGTTTTATTTGTTAACAAATCCTGAATGTAACAATTTTTTTATAAGAACCAACAAACAAATGATTATCTTACACTAATTATGAACAGACACTAAATTCACACAATATTAAGGGACAACAAATACATCATGTAATACACAATATTATTTCCAAGATCTAATGTTCCTATCTTAGTTACCAATGCATTTGTCCCATTTGGATGTTTAACTTGAATATTTAAATCAGAAACATCCACATAATCAGTTAAATCATGTTCACGAGTTACCATATGCTGATTAGGACCAGAATCTATTATCCAACCTATTTTAAATTTTCTTCCATTAACATTGAAACAGAAAAACATAGGTTTCACATAACCACTAGCACAAAAAGGAGAAACAATATTACTAGAAAATAAGCTACCTGAAACATTATGACCTTGAGGAGCATCACCATTTTTATGAGAAATCAAATTCAACAACTTAGCCAACAGTTCACTGAAGAAGAGGGAATTTGTACATCAGTCTTATCCACACAAGTATTATTATAAACTACCCTCTTTTGCATTCCTTTAGCTTTTGCTCAGGGAGGATACCTAATTAGTTGAAAACATTTATCAAAAGAATGTCCATTTTTATTACAATGAGAACACTTAGGTTTTTGACCATCATTCACATTGAACTTCTTATTAAACTCACTAGACTGATTAGTTTTAGCAAAAAAAAACCCATAGTTTGACTCTTTTTAGAAAGCCCACTATAATTTCTATATGATTCCTCCCTTGACACAATGGAGAATGCTTCTTTGACAGTAGGTAAAACATCTTTGATTAGGAGACTAGTCCTAACAGACTGATATACATTGTCTAGTCCCATAAGAAACTGCATTAGTTTAATCATGTTACTAAAATTATTAAACTATCTAAATGCATTGCAAGTCCAAGCAAGCAATTGAAGAATTTGATCTAGTTGTTTTCACATAATGTTTAGCTTATGATAATATTCAGAAACAGACATTCCATTTTGAGCAAATGAGTTTATCTTTTGATACAAATCAAACACAACAGACCCATCAACTTTATCATATGTTTCTTTCAATTCAGCCCACACATCACTAGCAAGTCTAGAAAAACACATGTCCCATATACAATTCTTCACTAATAGAGTTAAGAATCCAAGTTAAAACAATTGAATGACCTATCCCATTGTCTAGCAAGAACATCATCAGTTTGTGATTTACTACAAGTTTTAATCTATAAAACCTCATTTGTTTTTACTGTAAAGCAAGTTGTAAAGCATTTTGACCAAACTGAATAATTTTCAGAACCTTTTAATTTTATAGTAATAATGGTCAAATTGCTAGAATCAGATGGATGTAATTATAAAGGATCACTTGCATCCAATTTACTAACTAATGTTTCATTAACAATCATAGCACCACTACCTCCAGCAGCAGCTCCCCTACCAGCAGCAGGATTACCACCAACAGCAGGGTTGCCACCACCAGCAGGATTCTCAACATCACCCATTGTTAATACACACAACAATCAAACAAGCAAGTAATCAATCAAGAACAACCAGATTCAAACAAACAACAACAAACAGATTAAGAGTAATAAAAAAAACTAACAAACCCTAGCCACATGGGAAGCCAAGCCAGTTATCCAGATCAGTGGTTCCTCAAGGGGCTCCACCGCAGGTTTAACTTGGGAGCCTCTTATTCCTAGACACAATCTAGACAATAGACACACAACCAATCAATGAGCCAATTCCGGTCCACCTAACCCGGACAGTGCTCCTAGACACTTACTGAAACCAAAAGAAACATATAATATGGAAAGATCTCACCAAGATATCCCCAAGTTAGGGTTCTCCATAACTCGTATTGCTTAACCTTCACTTAGGTTAAACACCAGAGAGCCAAGACAACAGGCACTCCACACGTTTTCAAGCTATAACCAGCTCCAAACAGATCTATCAAATCTGCCAATCAGATCAACCAAACTCCAATGTTTACACAGCGGAACAATGTAACCCCAGATTTGTTAGGAACCAGATCGAATAAGGGATTCGAAGACGAAATATCAATAAACCCCAAATAAAACCCTAGAGCTTGGTACCATGTCAAAATAACATGATATCAAAGAACAACAAAAAAAAATTATTGCTAAACCCAAAGTTTTACACCCTGAGAACAATTACAAATCTGAAACAAAACAAAGAACAAAAACTCTCTCATGCTTACTACTCTCTGACCTAAACAATCTCACCACAACTACAAAATACAGGATTTACACAATCAAAAACTAAGCTAGAACAAGTTGTTCAAAGCTTCTAAAACCCTAGAAAGAATATGATGACTGAGAGGAAACCCTAAGCAATGTCGAGAGAGAAAGAGACGAATGAATGTCTGATTTGATGAGAGAGAAACACAAGAATATATATTGCTCTCACAACACATTCTCCAAATGACAATAAACGGCTGAGAATGATCCCTGAATAAAAGATCAACGGTGGTGAAACAATGTGTGTTTGTTTCACATGGATCGCCAGCGTGGCAAAGCCACATAACTGGACTCAATACTAGGCCATTGGGCCAACAGACTTTGAAAACTTAGGATTAAGGGCTAGTGATCTTGGACTCCTGAACCAGCTACATGACTCTTTTCCTCGTGGACTCTTTCTTGGACTCTTGACACAAGCTTGACCAGACTTCATGTATCATCCTTGGACCATCACCAATCAGCCCATTAACCTACAAAATACTTATGCAACATATTCAAGATAATATAAAAACTCAATAAATCTAATATACTAAAATTGAATTGATAATAGCTTTACTTTTTAAACACAAACCAACCAAACTGTGGTCGGCACGACGTGTTTTAGTACATATATATGTGTGCGTGTGTGTGTGTGTGTGAAATAAGAGAGAATGTCAAGGCCCTACCCCTTCCGCGGCCTTGAGTAAATAACATTACTCTCTTCACATATCGTTAGTGAATGTTTGTTGATCTTATAGATTTAGTCTTCCCTAAACTCATGATACCGCTAGACTCAAGGCTGGCCCCAAGGGGGTGCGGGGAGGACTCCCGGCCGGGCCCAATTTCTAAAGGGGCACTTTGAGCGGCAACGAGTGTTTCTTTCTGCAAGTATTTTCTTTCTGTTTTTGACCTAAAAAAAAGATCTTATCTTGAACATCACTGGTTATAAACGCAAGAAGGTGAAAAGTAGTTAAGGAAGAAGATGAGTCATACATGATAAACTAGATTAGAAGGATACGACAGAATTAAAAAAAAAAGTTGAAGTGTTTTACTTGAGATTTGTGTTGTGGTACGGGGTAATTGTGCAGCTTTGTAGTAATTTTTTAATATAAAGTAGTACTACAAAACAGTAATTGTCTCACGCTTTTGCACATGATGCAAATCAAATTCATTTTATTAAAAAACTTTCGAAGTCTAGACATAAAATAATGGCCCTTCAAAATTATTATGGAGATTTATGAAATGGATGGTTTATTTTTTGAGCCAATTAGCAAATATATTAATTTTTTAATTATTACGACAGTTTCAGTTCTATATCCGGTTTGACCGGCCCGACTAGGGAAAACTGGTAAGGATACCGGTTCAACGTCCGCTTCAGTTATTGAAAACATTGCTTAAAAGACCTAAGACTCAAGGCACATATTTCGCAGCTCGACCCGTGCACCTAATTTTCAGGGCCGGCCCTGGCTAGACTGCTAAGCCTTTTGATACAGGCAAACCATAGTTGATTACACGCAACCATAGTTAACATATATGTTCTTATACAATAAACTAAACTTTTAATTAATATTTCTAGACAACATAAAACAAAATTGTAACAACGATCCAAGTAATATATAATTTCGTTTAAATCGGATCTTGAGGTAGCTTGAATGGTTCTAAAGTCTAGACAGAAATCCAATCGGGACCAATAAATAGACTTTAAACAATTGAACCCAATAGTGAAACAATTACACATGTTTATGTCATAAGCAGATTTAACAAACAAGTGATTTTCATCTCAAATGCCAATTGCATTAATTAATATTAGTAACAAAAGGGAGATGGTAGTAGGCTACAACGTAAAACTCATCTATGTAAAATCCCAATCAAGTTCCCAAATCACGTTTAACATAATAACAATAACAATAATAAAACGATAATACAAGCCCCAAAAACTAATATAACCAACTCAAACCTTAACAACGGTAGACAGGGCGGGCCGAAACTCTGCTACACTAGTTGTTCAGGGCGAAGGGAACCAACCGTATACGCCTTTTTCTTTCCTGCTGCATATAATCATCGTCGTATCTTACTGATATAAGAAAAGTGTCGCGGTTTAAACCGATGTGGCGGTTGAGGTGGCGCCATTGTCCTTGTGATCGCCAAAGATTCGTTGCCTAAAGTCAGACACCATCATAGGGAGACCTTTGCGTAGAGGCACCTTTGGCTCCCATCCGAGGAGATCTTTCGCCTTGGTTATATCGGGCTTCCTCTTGTGCGGGTCATCCTCTGTGTTGGGCCTAAACTCTATTTTGCGTTCGGGTCGATGGTTTCCTGGACCACCTGTGAAAACAAAGCAAACAAATTAGCATTTGGGTCAATTGTCTCTTGCATTCGGGTCAATTTAGGATATTTTTAAGAGCGAAGTTGATATAACGCCATATTATTTAGCGAAGTGATATGTGGTCTGTACCTGAGCATGTTCAAGCATGGTGAATTCACCAGGGTTGCCAAGATTGAATGGTCCTACGTGTTCGCCTTCCATCAAACGCATTTAAACCTCCACCTACGCATTCAAAGCAGAGTAAGTCAGGACGACATGTGTCTCTCAATTGAATACTAATAATAATATAATATAGGTATCATTCAACACCAACACAAGGTGGTTTTTGAAAATATTTATGTCCTGCACATAGCTAAATTATACAAACAATTAAATGTGTTAATCAGAATTAGAGATTTAGTCAGATAATCCCAATGCTTGCAAGCTGATGAGTGATGACACATTTATTATTAATATTAAACGATCAATTGATCGTTGTTAAAGATTAAAAAGAGATCGAGTTGAATTGATCCGATTAAATAAGGGAGGAAGAATGAGAGCACATAAAATATAAAAGACGAAATTTCTCAACAGTTATATTTCAATTATCACTTTTCACTAGTCACTACACATAATACACATGGACATTACCCATTACCGACACTCGTTTCTCAACACTTATGTTATAAAATAGCCAATCTGATTTGACATAGGCCCGCTAAAAGAAAGTGTTTGTTTCTGTAATATAGAACGCACCTTTAACAAAAGGAACAAAGTGGGTCCAAATGTATACTATTAACTTGATTGTAAAAATAATAATTGATAGAATTGGTAATCAATATAAAGAGTTTCGAGAAAGTAAAAATCTTGCAATATATATAGGTTGGAACTTGGAAGGAATATATGTCAATGTCGCGTTCAAAACTACTTTAACCGAAGAGACCCTCCCGCAAGGAATATATCCCAAATTGATTACGTAACATCTATTTCTAATTTATAACGCGATACGTTTATTTTACCATACAAAACGAGTAAGATGACGATTTTTCAAAATATCAAAAACAATAAACACGTTGACAATTCTTTAGTTAATCTTCAATCCAAAACTTACAAATTTAGAGACTCCGGGTAGGGTACGATTAGACAGCTTAGGTTGAATACTGAAACCGCCCTAAAAATAACAATTACTAAATTTAGGATAGCCAGTTAGCTTCAGCTGATGATGCATAAAATTCAAACAAGAGGAATCAAACAACTAACAAAAAAAACCATACAAATAGAAAAATAAAAAGCAATTAAAAAATCTTGAAATGCAGGCGGCTATGAATGTGTTTAAAGAACAGAGAAACGTCCATACTAACCAAATCTGAAACAAATTGGAAACTTCTTGTTTGTTTCCCGTCCCCATAAACAGTCAAGGGCTCTTTTCTTAGCGCTGCATTATTAACAAAAAATCGATTTTTTACCCATCAATGACAAGTTAATGTGTTCCAATAGGACATCATCATTAACAACAACTCACTGAGCAACAAAGTTACTAACGACCCGCCCATCATCAATGCACATTCTAGGACCATATGTGTTGAAGATCCTAGCGATCCTCACCTACATTACAAACAAAAATCAAAATCATCATATATAAACTCATAATTCAAATTCCAAAATCAAACACTAATTGTTAATTTGGTTACTATACCGACCTCCACACCAGCACCGCGATGGTAATCCATGGCTAACGTCTCAGCCGTCCGCTTCCCCTCATCGTAACAACTCCTAACATACCAAAATCACAATTACAATCTGATCTTACTTTTTTACAAACAATTATAATTTAAAAAATATGAGGAATCAATTACCAAGATCTGAGATCTGGCATTCCGCCGTCTGTATCTGCATACATACAGATGCAGATACAGATGAGGCGGATATAAGTAAAATAATAAAAAGTATTGCAAACTCACCATGGGATTTACATTCCCCCCAATAAGTTTCAACTGAGGATGCTGCAACGGATCGCCATACACCTCACTGGTGCTCGTTAGCAAAAACCGCGCACCAACTCTTTAGCCAACCTAACATATTTAAAGTCCCGACCACATTCGTCTTGTAACAATTAACGTTAAGATACCACCAAAACAACAACAACAGCAACAACAACAACAACAACAGCCAAACAACAAACAATTAAAACATAACATAATCATAATAACCATAACAAAGGATATAATAGTTTTAACGGGTTATGCTTATATGCACAGGCGAAGCAGGACACGCCAATGATAGATCTGATCTACTTCCAACAACAACGGCTCAACGACGTCGTGTCGAATCAGTTCAAATCTAGGGTTACCAAGATGATGCATAACATTATCTTTTACTCCCTGTAAAAAAATTATCCACAACAATCACACTATTTCCTCTCGCAATCAACCGGTCAACCAAATGACTACCAACAAAACCGGCCCCACCGGTCACACTATCTCAACCCTTTCGTTTCAACCCTAACGGAATCTTTCGCCAGAGTTTAACGGGCCGAGCGGTAAACCGGTCGTTTTGTGTTAATATTGTTAATAATATCTGGTTCGGATATTGAGTAAGAGTCACGTAAGTAATTTGGTGGTCGGTGGTGGTGGATGGTATGACGGAGATGATGGAGGGCGCCGATGAAAATGCCGATTAAGGTGAAAAGGAGACGTTGGTCACGTAAGAGGGTAACGGATAGGACGGATGACGGAGAGCCATGGTTTGTTGGGTTTTGGTGAGTATGAATCCGACGTCGTTTGAGGCTCGTGGCCTCTGTATATTAATTCAGATCCCATCTGTTGTTGTGATGGTAGTTTGTAAGTAGTAGATATGATGTGATATTTAAAAGAAGATCAGGATGTGTGACTGAGGGGAGGAGGGTGGTGAACTGGTGAAGTATATTGTAGGGACAAAAGTGTCAGGTGACAGGTGGCGGTGGCTTAAACCTTTCGGCACGTGTGGGAGCAAGTCACCTTCTGCGTAGCGAGTTGGTCATGCGATGAAGGGAGGAATGGCGATAGGTTCGAATTTCTGGAGGACACAAGGCGACGAAGATAAGAGTTTGTGGTTCACTAGTTGATGTTTTTTTTAACGGCCAACAAATTGGAATCACTCACGGAACACTGAAGTATCATCGTGCCACCAATGTTGTCACGCGATCATATTCCACCACCAAGTCACCAATTCAGGAGGAAACTCATAATTATGAGAAAAACTTCTTTGTGAGATTCGAACCAGGACCTTATGCCCCTAAGTCTTATCTCACCACCAAGATGTCACTAGGCTATAATGCCTTGGGCGGTTCACTAGTTGATGTAAATTCGAATCTGAGCTGACTTGGTTTTTATCCGGCTGTTACATTAGCAAGGAAACTCATGTGGAGGCAGTATAGTTCTGGCGAACGCCGTAGTCCCCACCGTTATCAGCGTGGACCTGGTTCAGTATAACATAGTCTAGACGCATGGATGATTAGGATCTGTCAAGAGGCGGATGTGATGATCTCTGCCATAGCGTTAAGAAAGTCAAAAAAAATGTGAGGGACCAAGTGAAGTCACTCGCTTATGGTATCTAGCGCGTGAAATGAGTTTGGCGCGTTGAGATGGGGTTTACTTGAGGGTTTGTAAAAGTAAAAGTCTTGGGACAAGGAGGGATGACCGGTTAAACATGGTTTAGTGAAATCACGTAAATGCCCCTGGTGGTGTTATTAGATTATTAAACGGTAGTAGTGATTGTGGCCCAACAGGACACGAGTGACAACGAGATTAAATACATAGTACCTTATTTGAATTGTACAATTAATATTTTGTGTTTGTTTTATTTTGTAGTGAAAATAATAAAAAAATCGCCCTTTTTATTTTTAAGAC